>JAJJWW010000825.1:0-74524 GCA_023531295.1 Papaver armeniacum | reverse complement strand
GGATTTAATTCTTTTTGAGAATGACTCTATGGTGAGTTTGCAAACCTTCATGCAAATAAATCGAAGCTTATTGATGAGTGGGCCAAAATCCTGATAATCAAAACACCTTGATCGAGGAATCGAAGAAACTCATCATGGTATGTCAAAGCTAGGCATCTTTCACGCATTGTTGATCGGAAAGTTAATGTTCTCACTCGACATGGGGTCTCTACGGTCAAAAGAATCAAGGATATTAAGTAATACCTTTTATGATGGACCCTTTCAAAGGTATGATGTTATCAAAGAAACTTGATTCTTATATTGTCTAGGAAACTTCTTATGAGAATTTATTCTTATGTTTTAGGAAGGATAACTAGGGTTTGGAATAGCAATTATTGTGAATACACATAGCTATTTCCAACGATTTTCATCTGCTGATATTTTTAGATTTATTTATTTAAATTCTAAAGTTTATTTGGAAGATGATTTTGAAGTATTAATCTCTATGGTTTTTATTGCAACTTATTATGGGATATGTGTGTTTGCGTCAAGTGAACTATGATTCTCCCATGCGTGGTCAAAAGACAAGTCTTTCTTATGTCATTATGCAAGTATTGATAAAAGATAGAATGAACTTTTGACAAACAAGAGTTAAGCTTATCATGTCATTATGCAAATATTGATGAAGATAGGATGAACTTTTTGTTTACAAAAGAATAAATCTATTATATGTATCTATGCAAATAGTGATGAAGATAGAATGAATCTTTGTTTATTACGCGATATTGATCTTCCCCGATCCATATCTTTTTGTAAATATTGTGCGGCTCAAGTAAGTTTTTTATGTCAAGCATTTAGATTAAATTAATCATGGGTTCTCTTGTGGTTAATTTAATTGAGTATTTAAGGTATAAATTCATGTTTCATGTAATTTGTTAATATCCAAAGAAATCCTTCTTTTCTTGTGAAAGTAAGGTCGCTCTTATTGTTCTTTTGGGAATGACATTTTTATGGGGAGAGTTCTTAATTGAACTTGTGCTTAATTCCAAATATTTGTGGGGAGTGCGGGTTGTGGAATATTATAGGGGTGATCTTGTATCATTATAAACTCCTTGATGAATACATTTAGTTAGGCTATATGATAGCATCTAAAAGTTGATATGTGCTTTTCTTTTGGTCATGAAGTATCTCTATGGAAATTTCATTAGGATCCCACTAATTTTGTACCTTTGCAGACCGGGCCTTCAATTTCAAGTCCTAAAACAATAGCCTTTATTTGTTTGTATCTCCTTTCTTGTTTTCTTGACTCTTGAGAACACCGAGAAAACTTACGAAGTTTTGAAGGGACATTGTTAAAGCATTGGTGGTCGCTTCATAAAAATTTCTTTATCTCTCAAGCTTGTTTGTCAAGTTTAGTTGCAAAACTATAAGTCTTGATTTCTAGTCTGTATAGCTAAGTCTCGGATTAGGATAGAAAGTGTAGTTGACTTTGGACTCCACGGCGTTCATCGAATGAGACGAAAAACTACTCGGGAACTTGTGGAACTTCATCAACAAAGGTATGTGGAGACTTGAACTTATCTATCACTCAAAAGTGTATCTACTCTATCTCTCCTATTTGAGACAAAGTTGTATTGCTATATAGACTTCAATTACACACATTTGCTATTTAGGCGAGTTTATCTCAAACTTATCTATTTACTAGAAATATGTGTTGGTGAGATTTCGCTTTATCATCTTAATCTTTACTCGTGACAGAAAGTCATGTTGATTATTTCAATAACTTGAAATCACTTTGATGCTAATAGTTTGTGAATAACAACTATTTTGACATCCTCTAAGAAGTTTGATGATTGAAATGAGGTTTAGCACAAGTAACCATGTTTGGATATAAACATAGTGTGTTCTCACATTTGTGTAAAAAAGTACAAACACGGGAACCTAAAGTATGCGTGCACGATCTGCGTCTTGGCCCGGTTGTTGGAAATCCGGATAAGTATGCGTACATGTAAGCGTCTTGGATGAATTCACGTCCGTGAATTTCTGCTGGAGTTTAAAAGTAAAAAACAAACTCATTACAGCTACTTAAGTATGCGTACCCGTTTGCATACTTAAGCAGGTTACTTTTTAAAGTCGGTTTGTTCATGAACTAAAATATTTATATAATAAGGAATGCAATCTTTGCAAACCGTGGCTATAATGTTAATGAATTGATTCGAGTGAATCAAAATCGTTTTAGCTTCGATTGTGTCTTCTATACTATGAGATCTAAGCAATTGAACAACTCTCTAACTAGTTTCATTTGAGTCATTTGAACTAGTTATGGTAAAGATGAATAAAGGTTTATATGAAAGTGCTCACATGGCTAACCATTGGTTAACTATTGTTAAGGTGACTAAGTGTACACGTTTAGAAATGCAGTTACTCAAACCTAAATGAAGGTACATTTTATTTGTGTATAACAAGCTAGGTTCGATCTAGCAGTTTGAAAGATATTAGCTTGAATCTAATCAGTTTCATCTAACGGTGAATATTGAATGCTTTGTTACCAAGGTAACTTAGATTGCAAACCACGATTTGAAATCCATATAAGGAGAACTCTAGCAGGCAGGAAACCTAATACCCACACCTCGTGTGATACTAGTTACATAAGCTAGTCGGTTCTCCTTCCTTGGGTTTTTCAAAGAAACCACAGTAGGTTAACGACTTAAAGACTTCATTGGGATTGTGAAGCCAAGGGCCCAAGCTGGCTTCATGTAGTTCTTAAATGATCAGTCTTCTTTGTTTTATATCGTGATTGAGTACAATCGTAAGATTGGCTTGAGATTTATATCTCGGATAGCCAAGATTGAAAAGTAGTCACAAACATCTTCGCCTCATCGTTTGTGATTCCACAATATCTTGTTTAAGTTAATCGATTAAGATTATTGTGAGGTGATTGATAATAATAGGATGTTCTTAAGAATATAAGTCAAGGTTATCAATTGGTTCTGTTCACCTTGATTTATCAAAAGGCAGACAAAAACTCGTAGGTATATCTACGGAGGCAGTTATCTATTTGAATAGACTTTTCTATGTGTTATAGATTTGTTTATCAAGTCTTAGACTTTGGGTCATTAGCAACTCTATCGGCTAAGGGAATCAAGTGCGCAGAATCCGGCATGGTTCAAGAGGCGTAAGGAACGCGACTGTACCTTGATCAGTGTGAGATTGATTAGGGCTCAACTACATTCCAGACCGAAGTTAGCTTTGTAGTAGGCTAATGTCTGCAGCGGCTTAATACAGTGTGGTGTTCAAATCTGGACTAGGTCCCAGGGTTTTTATGCATTTGCGGTTTTCTCGTTAACAAAACTTTCCCGGTATACGTGTTATTTCTTTTTGCATTATATTTTGTTATATAATTGAAATATCACGAGGTTGTCGTTGAATCAATCAATTGGTAAATCCAACCTTTAGATTGTTGATTGAAATTGATTGATCCTTAATTTATTGGTCTTTAATACCGTTCAAGTTGTTTCTCTTATATTCAATGAGGCTCGCAAATTCTTATTTGTTTGATTGCGGATTGAATTGAGAAATAACTCTTTGATATACTTTTCTTAAGATTGAGTCTAACTTATCTAGTTGATTCTCTTGAAAGTATGTTGAGTTAGTCCATACAGATTGCTATTGAAATATTAGGTGAGGTTGTTAAACCCAGCTTTTGAGACATCCCTTGGTTTCCTTACATTCCTCCTTTTTCTTTTCAAGGAAGAGGTACCCAGAGATTATCTTTTCCTTCATGATTGATGGCTTAACAATCGTAACCTCTTTCCGTCGAGTTATAATGCTTGGAGTCTCATACAAATATGGGTTTGTGAGGAGAAATTCTGCATCTCTAAAGCAAACTTGTGATAAAAGAGTTTTCAAGGAAGGAAAAGGAACGTACAAGATTCTGAAACCTTTATACAAAGTAAGAATATTCACTTATGCACAACTCACGCCCTAAAGAAGCGGAATTTTGATTTTACCCCTCTTTTAATGAACAAACAAGGGAAACCTCTTTTCAATACCAATCTAGGATATGAAAAGATCAACTTAAAAGAAAAAAAAAAAAAAAAAAAACTTTCTTTTTGTTTTCTTAAGACCTGAAAGTGCTTAACTCTTTTCTCTTTAGGATCGAGGCACTTGAGGCAAGATGCAACCAACACAATTAAGGCTGTGTTGGGGTGAGCGATAATCTATTTTGCCATGAATTTTTTGGAAAGAGTTCTAAGTCCTCTTTCCTGTTTATTTAGACCATGTTATTTTTACTGTAGTGGTCTAGCTATTTCTTTAAATTAACTAACCGGAGAAGTGTGAGTTTACATACCTCGGACGACTTTTAGAACAAGTTTAAAGCTTGTTGGCCAATCGATTGCTCTCCCTTGAAGTTTGTTGACATATCTTACTTTATGTTTGTACTTTAAACAAGCTAGAAGTCCGTGACCCTTAATAGTATAGTAAAAACATGTCAAAGTGGAGGATGGTTCAGACACCATAGTGGAGCAAGCTGCTAGACAAAATGTGGTACACGAAATATTAGAAATAAAAATTTCTAGTAGGCAGGAGAAAAATCCATTTTATCTCCAAAATAGTTGAAGAGTTTCTCGGGAAAAATATCAAGATTGATGTGAATATTGCAAATCAATATTTCAGCCAAGAAACACAACACTGATTTTTCATCTTCATTTGAATCATAGTGATCAGACATTTCATCCAAGAGTTGCGGCAAGACCTTTGTTCCCAGTGTATTTTCTACGATTCGGACACTCATTGGCAAAATGACCAAAACCATTACACTTGAAGCACTGGGGCATATCCTCATCATCAGTCTCGATTGTATCCCTGTTTTTAGGAGGAATATGATCATGAGGTTTAGCCCGATGATCTAGGCTTATCTCAAGCGAAGCGTTTACTTCTCTTGAAAAGAAGATATCTAAATTTTCTTGTGATCGGAGACAGGTTATCAAGATCTTCATCGGACGAATCGGTCTCGATAGGATCATCCACGAGTTGCCAACACATTTACTTTTGTCAAGCAATTTTGTGTTCTTTTGTCTTTAAAGCAATATCCTTTTGATTTGGATGTATGTTCATGATCAAAGATCTTTTACTTCCCAACCAGATTATTTCTGGATAAAGTATTAAGTTTATTTCCTTCAACGATGACATGTTTCTTAGAATGCGTATTTATTTAGTAACAATCGAAATTTTCATCACAATGTCATTTTCAGGAATAGTCTTACCCAACGCAATGCATTAACAATTTCAGACACTTTGTGATTAAACTCATCAAATGAATCTTCTTCAGCCATACGAAGGTTTTCCCAATCAGAATTTAGGTTTTGAAGCCTAGCTTCCCTTTCATAGGTATTCCCTTAGAATACAGTTTCTAAGATATTATATGCATCTTTAGACCGATTGCATGTAGTCTCATAGTGCTGAAGATATATATGGGGTAATGGCATGAATGATAGCATTTAAACCGTCAGAATTTTGTTTTGTAGCGAGAATCTCGTTACGTTCATATCTACCAATATCATTTTGCAATAGAACATAGTCTCATAACCATTGGAGGATGCGTAGCCATTAACAACATAAACCCATGATTGAAAATCACGCGCTTGAAGAAAGACACGCACTTAGCAATTTTCCACCATAAGTAATTTGATCCATCCGAAGACTAGTGATACGTTCTTGAGATAACACTTACATCCATAGAGTCATGCAAACCACGGTCTTATAAGGTCTTAACGTGTTTTCTGCTCACGATGCCAATCGAAAAAATCGGGGTCTAACACCTCATTTAATATTTCGTTTAGGAAATATGTATGGACAAACTCCAATATAATTCCAAGTAATCAACTAGAATGTCGGACTCAATCAATGGATATATATACGCTGACTGATTATTATGTGAAACAACTTGAAGGGTACCAAAGACCAGTATTTCAAGTGTCAATAAATTTATATCAAGCAGTAGATGGTTGGATTAATTAATTGATTGAACTACATAACTGTGATATTTCAATTATATAGAAAATATAATACGGAAAAAATAACACAGAGACACGAAATTTTATTAACGAGAAACCGCAAATGTAGAAAAACCGGGACCAAGTCCTTATTTGAACACCACACTGTATTAAGTCGCTACAGACATTAGCCTACTACAAGTTAACCGGACTAGAATGTAGTTGAGCCTTAACCAATCTAACAACTGATTAAGGTACAGTTGCGTCCCCTTCGCCTGCGAATCCCAGCGGGACTCCGCACTTGATTCCTTTAGGCGATCTCACCCACACTAAAACTTGCATGACCCAAAGTCGAAGACTTGATAAACCAATCTCTCACACAAAAAAATCTATTGGATAGATAAATACATCCCCGGAAATGCACATGAGTTTTGTCCCGTCTTTGATAAATCAAGGTAGACAAGAACCAATTGATACCAGGACTTATATTCCCGAAGAAACTGACCCTAGTAATATCAATCACCTCAAAATAATCTTAATCGTATGGTAGAGAAACAAGATATTGTGGAATCACAAGCGATGAGGCAGAAGATGTTTGTGACTACTTTTATCTTGCCTATGGAGATTAAATCTCGGAGTAAATTCTTAGAAGATAATATCAATCCATAAAATAAAGCAGGAATCGGAACACGCAACTACGGAGAAAATAGTTGGAGTGCAGCCCACAATCCCAATGAAGTCTTTAAGTGATTTAACCTATAATGGTTTGAGAAAAACCTAGGTTAAAGGAGAATCGACTTTTAGTCGCAACTAGTATCACACATGAGGTGTGGGGATTAGGTTTTCCCAGGTTGCTAGAGTTCTCCCGTATATAATATTCAAATCGGGGTTTGCAATCAATGTTACCTTGGTAACAAAGCGTTCAATATTCACCTTTAGATGAAAACTGATTAGACTCAAGCTAATATCTTTCAACCGTTAGATCGAACTTAGCTTGTTACACACAAATGAAAAGTGACTTCATTTTGATATGGGTAACCGTACCTAAACGTGTACACCTTGTTGGCTCAACAATAGTTAAATGAAGTTAGCCATATGAACACTTTCATATCAGCCTTGTTCATCTTAACACAACTAGTTCAAATGACTCAAATGAAACTAGTTATAGATTTTTCAATGTTTATATTCTCATATAAGTATACGAGACACAATTGAAGCAAAATCGATTTTTGATTCACATGAATCAATTGATGACCATTATAGCCACGGTTTGTAAAAGATTGCATTCCTAATTTATAAATGTATTAGTTCATGAACAAACCGAATTTAGAACAAAACCTACTCAATGCAAACGGGTACGCATACCTAAGTGGCCAGACTTGGTATGGGTTCGCCAGTACGCGAATGTGTATGCATACCACCAAACTCAGTTGAATTCCACGCTTGAACTTACGTGGGTATGCATACGACATCTAAGTTCAGACTTTCAACTAACTTGACGCAGTGTGCATACAGGTATGCATACTATGGTTCCTGGACTTGGAATAAATTGCAACGGTTAGCATACAAATGCATTATACTATGCTATATCCAATCATGGTTAATTGTTCACAAACTCCCATTTGATCATTGAAACATTCTTAGGAGACGACAATAGCTGTCTCACACAAAGTATTAACTTCAAAGCAATTTTCTATTGATCGATAGATCAATTCGAAACATTCCTTGTCTACATCAAATGACTGTCTCACACAAATCATGTAAGATGTTACCAAGCGATTTTCACATGATTATCTTTTGATTTTTAAATCAATAATATAAGATGAACTTGGTTATAGCGAAAGCTTACCAACACATATTTCGAAATATGTAAAGCGAGGTTAAACTCATCTCGAAATATCAAATGTGTATAATGAAGTCTATATAGCTATCTGACTTTTTGTCTCAAATAGGAGATAGAGTAGATAGACTTTGGGTGATAGATGAGTTCATGTATCCACATACCTTTTGTTTATGAAGTTCCACAAGCTCCCCTTAGTAGTTCTTCATCTTCAATCAATGAACAGCAGTGAAGTATAAAGCTCAACTACACTTTCTATCCTAATCAGGACTTAGCTATAAGTAGACTAGAAATCAAGACTTATAATTTTGGCAACTAAACTTGACAAACAAGCTTGAGATAGCAATGCTTGCGATTTCGATGAAAGCAAGTGCTCTAACAATAAGTCTCAAAGATTATGATAAAAATAAATACACAAATATGAAGGAATTTGACTCAAAATGAAATTATTTACAGGTCGACATAATTAAAAAAAAAACTTTGGTGAGCAAATCAAACAGTTATGAAAATTCTTGGAAATAATTGAAAGTTAAAAATTGATAATTTCCTTAACACATCTCCCTATATATGTATAACTTAATAATAATGGCTTAAAGGAAAATATTTGGGTCAAAAGAAAAACAAAGAATCCAATTAAAACTTGAAGAAAGATTATAAAGACCAACGAAATAATTGTATATTACCTACTAATGCAAAGCCTTAACACGTCTTCTAGTCTAGAATAATATTGAAAATCAATTCAAATGAAGTAAATTGGTTCTAAATGAATATATTATAGGTCAAAGATAACAACTAATACAAGTCTATTTGAGGTGAAACAAATTTGAATAAAGGCGTACACGGTATAAGCTTTACTTTGGATTCAAATTATTAAGATTTAAACAAAATATTAATTCATTCCAAAGCAAATGTAAAAGTAGAAACAACCACACCATTTATATTACATGCCCGGCTTAGAAATCTTCAACCCATATGGCATCGCTTCAAAAGCAGAATTCTCACGACATATTCATACTTATTTGATTAAATTCAAGAAACACTTGAATTAACTTTGAAATTAATGAAGGTATATCAAGGTTAGTTAAATTTTCAGCTACATGGTTCTTATAATGAAGGTTAATACACAAAAGTGAAGTAAATTAACTTTAATGCAATCACTTTTGGGTTTGTAACAAAATAGAGCGTTATTGAACAAACCTAAGAAAGTCCCGAAAACCACTTTGAAAGTGATTGAAAATTAATAAATAATACTTGCCTTAACACATCTCCATGAATATATTGAAAATCAACACACATAAGTTAAGGAAATTGGTTCAAATTAATATATTTTGGGTCGAAAAGAGAAAGACAACTCTTATTAAGCAAACGAGATGAATCCCGAACCATCGAAAATAATTGAATATTAATAACTAATAGAAGCCACAAACATCTCCTTGAATATATTGAAGATTAAGATGCAAAATTTAAGAAAATTGGTTCAAAGAAATGGATTTGGGTTGAAAAGATAAAACAAAACCTTTATTTAGCTACTTGGAGAAAAATTACAGAAAACCACAAGAATTTTTTGAAATTTAAAAACTAACACAAGAATTAACACATATATTCTAGTATATTGTATTTGAACACCATTCAAATTGTGTTCAACCTTCCCTGATTGATAAAGGGGATATTTTCGAGGTAATACTATCCCGCAGATCCAAGTGGTCATGATTACTTTGTTTTATATGGATTGGTATTCCCCCAATTTTCGTTATCAATATTGTAAGGAAAGGTGGTATATGATGGATAAATGATGGTCGAGATTATCTATAGGTTGGACGACAGATATCATTCATTGACCCCGATCAAATCAAACATTAGCCTAACCTCTAACCTAATCAGACGCGGGCTTACGTCCATGTCTCCGCCTTACATCCCTAACTCAAACTTATTCCCGACCTTTAAAAAAAAAAAAACGTATTTTCGGCTTATTCTATATATGTTTCAGAGGCTAATGTCTACCGAAAGAGAGGTAAACCAAGTACACTACAAATTTTTTTAGTTCCTGGTAACTTTGTATGAACAAAACCTAATACAATCACAATTGGGTCAAAGCAAATACCCTTGAATAAGATTTTAAATAGAGATTTTATCTTTCTCTTCCACAATCAATATGTATGGACCAAAGGTCTGTGTACCTGATTGTGTAGAAGAGTTCTTGAACGATCTCAAAAATTAATATCCAAGATCAATCTAGTTGTATTCAAACTAAGAGGATATAAATTCTAAATGTAAAGTATGAAACTTGTAATCGATCTTTCAAGATATGTATTTAACAAGAAAAGATCTTGTTTTGATCTCAAATAATAAGGACTTAAACAATCTCGATTTATTACGTACTACTTGTGCTATTCCTATTATAAAGATAAACAATATAATGTGGAAAAAGGAAAACACAAGATATACAGAAAATTTTGTTAACGAGGAAAACTACACATGCGGAAAAACCCGGAGACCACGTCCATCTTGAACACCATATTGTATTAAACCGCTACAGATGCTAGCCTACTATCACACTTTGGGGTGGAAACGAGTTGACACCGAATTAAACCTCCCAAGCAATTCATCTACAATTGTGTTTTCTTATGTCTCTTGAACGTCGCAAGATTCCCACGTATTTGATTCCATTGGTTGACTTCATTTATATCCTAAGAGTCGCTTAAACCTCAGTAAAAACTTTTGATACCTATCTGCCTCTAACAGACAAGCCTATTTGATTTCCCTTTTGATATGTTTCAATCTAGGTTTGGAAAGTAGACAAAGTCAAGCAAACCTCATGAATTGAACACTTACACTTTGTTAGCGAGAGAATCGGATTACTAACCACCCCTCAAGAACAATCCAAACAAATCAAAGAAGAGTTTAAATTTCTATATTGAGGAATAACAATATCGAGATTTAAGAGAACTTTGTGATATTTATCTATCTTGTTTATGATCTTAAGTCATGAACTTGATAACCAATAAACAAGATCCGAGTTACAAGAACTATCCGGGTAGAAAGATAGTTCGACCTAGCTTCACAATCCCTATGGGAAGTCTTCAAAGTTGTAACCTAGAATCTGATTAATTGAAAAACCTAGGTTATCGAAAAAGATTATAGCTTTGCAACTAGGACACAAGATTTCCGGTTAAGAAATCTTGTTGCAAGAGTCTCTTTATTTTATAGATTTTCAATGCTCTAGGTAGGTTTAAATTCATTCTATAGCTGCTTGGAATTCAAGCAAATACTTTCTTAGTTTTGATGAAATTATTATTCGGAATTAATGTATGCATGTGAGATGTGTGCCTTGAAATTACACATAAGAATATGTGTTATGGTCCAGGGTTACGGAAAACTGCACAATGATAGTTCATAGCGAAAGTATGCCTCCGAACTTACAAGCACTTAGCGATGTTCAATAGCACTCAAGACTAAACAATAATCCACAAACCAAAGTGATTTTGTGAATAAAGTTGTCTTAGAAGTTTCTATGAGAGTTGTAGCAAAAACGAACATAGTTATGCAGAATGCTTCGTGACCTTCTGCTAAAGTGGAACTGTATAGGTTTGTAAACCTATGGCAGTTCGTGAAATCATGCCATATGGGGTTTGCAAACATATTCGGCTTGCAAAGTTAGATGGTAAGGGTTAAAACTTACTCATTCCTAACTCGTATGTAAAGGATTCTCAAACCGGGTTTGCAAACCCTACCGTCTGCATGAATTCATAATGACTTAAGTAATAAATACAAGTAAGTGTACTTTGCATGAAGCAACTCTAAATCTCTCGTAATTCAACTTGAGATATTCCCATTAGCCATAAACAAGATATGGATTTGTTGCAGCAAACAAAATAGTTTGTAAACAATAAATTGTTCTAACTAATATTGCTAAGGATCTATGAACATCCATTTCTTGAACCATATTTCGAGAGTTTAACCAAGACAAGCTTGAACTCAAATTTCTTCTTTCTAATATTAAATACTAAAATCATACGATATAGTCTCATAAGATAAAATGGTAAATGGCGAGTAAATATGATAGATCGGTCTTCAAATACCTCTTTGTCGATAAAGTTCTCATAATGTCTTCATTTGATCTCCAGTCTTAAATCTTCAAGGATTGTTCGGTGATGCTTTGATACTCAACTACGTACCATACTATATTCCTAGTATGTGACTGGACTTTAGTAAACTAGAAATCAAGATATAGTTTTGTACATCTAATATTTAGAACAATCTTGAGATAACAAAAATTGTGAGTTCAACCGGACGCTGCTCTAACAATTATCAACCTACGCATACAAACCAATTGAGGCAATCGGACTAATTTTATCCATGATGGTTAGAAATTAAAATGGGAAAACTAGGTGTTTTTTTTTTTTTTCTTTTATATGCGAGACAAACTCCGAGAATGTTTGTGTTAGTGCGAGTTAATTTTGAGGTAGAAACTTGATGATCTTTCTGTTTAAAAAATGATGAAACACGAATCGGATTGGTGATTTGCACTATTTCTATTATCGTTTGATCGTTGACAATTCAGCGTCATTTATATTTGTATTCGATACAAAAAACAAGGAGCACAAGTTTGATTGTCGTTTGGATGACGTCGTTTGGATTGATGTTTCGTTGGATTTCATCATTATGACATGAACTTCCATGATCTATTTCGAGTGTTGATGTGTCATGGAACTTGGAAAATGAAATTCTTTCACCATAAAACTTGCTCTGATGTGCTCTGCTCTGCGGCACATTTACATTCCCCCTCCCCGGGAACTTAAATTCTATCCATATTTTCCATCCTTCTTCTTCCAAACGCAGCCTAAGGATGAGTCCAGTGAAGGAGGGAAAAGGTGAGTTGAGTAGTGGTGCCACGCAGGCCGCATTTTAAAGCTTTGAAAGTTATGGTGAGGGAGGGAAAATAGTGATGAGCTATATATATATATATATATATGTAATACTAAAAAGTGGACCAAAATCTAGTTTTTATAAATTCTATTAGATATTTATTTTATAAAAAGAGAATCTCGCTTTTCATTTTTTCCGTGAGGATAACGTTTCCACGCTTTCTTGAGCAAGGAGAAAAGAGACGAAACTTTTACCCACGATTTTATGTCTACATCATCCTATTTTCCTTCTCCGCTAGATTATTTTAATAAGCGCGTTTGGATACCAAAAACAGAAGCCAGAAGAAAAGAAATCATTTTGAAATTCGATACCCGAACTGACTTTTTGTTTTTTGATTTCTAAAAGTCGAAAAGTAACTTCCGAATACACATCCAAACAAGCTATAAAAATCACACATAGGTGGTCAAAGAGAGTCAAGGGTCAACAACCCTCCCCCGTCAAATCGTGTCTAGCACTACAAACAACGTTTCCCTCTCTTCCTCGACACGCTTTTTTGAGAACTTGAAAACCCTTCTCCGTCATTCTCTCTCCATAGAACACAGACACAGAAGAGAGGAAGAGTGAGGCATGCGCGAGCAAGCTCAAAGTAGATGAACTCAGAGCTGAACTTACCAAACGAGGCTTAGATGCTTCCGGCACTAAACCTAAACTGGTATGCAAAAGGATTAACATCGAGTTTTTGGAATTTTTTTGATTTTTTTTCTTATTTTTTTTTCTTTGTTTTTTGTAAGGTTGAGAGATTAGCAGCAGCACTGCTTGAAGAATCAAAAACACAATCATCTAAAGCTGATGATCCAGTTGGTAATAAGAGAAATAGTAGAAAAAGATCTAGGGATTCTCAAGATGATGGCGATGATCTTGTTACTGCTTCCACTGATGGAAAGATCAAAGACGAAGAAGAAGATGGTGCTATTGTTGATGTTGAGACGCTTCGTGGAATGGGGGTTCGTGAGTTACGAGAACAAGCTTCAATTCGTGGGGTTTTGGCTAAAGGGACTAAGAAAGAACTTTTTGAGAGACTTTGTGCTGATTTACAGAAGGATTCGGGTTCGATTACTCAAGGTATTGCTTAAATTTTAATTCGATGTTTGTTGATTTCTTTGTGGAGATGAAATTGAGGGCTGTGTTTGCTTAGGTATAGAAAGATGGATTGTAATTTGATTCAACAATGTTGTGTTTGTCATACATTGAATTGACTCAAAATCAATGTAAATTTTGTGTGTGTGTTTTTTGGATCAAATTTGGGGATTTCTTAATTTATGAATATGGTGATGGCTGTAGATAAAGGAGAAGTGAGTGAGGTGAAAGAGGAAAAGTTGGTTAAAGCCACCAAGAGAAAGGTGCTGCGATTTTGGATCAGCATCTCCCTGACCAATATAAGTCAAACTACCATGTATTGGAGCATGTAAGTAATCCAATTGCAGTTCTTTATTGTTGGAAATCATTGTTTGATATGGTGCATGGGGTATTTTTTTCCGGTGATTTCTGAGTAAATGTGTACTCTTGGTTCTTATTTACTTATGGCTTCAAAATTGTTTTGCTTCATATCTATACAGGAGGTGAAATCTATGATGCAATGTTGAACCAAACAAATCTCTCAGATAATAATAATAAGTTCTACGTGATTCAAGCTCTTGGTATAGTTTCTTCTTCTGCTCCATCCTCGTTTATTTCTCTTGTTCCAGTTCCGTCTTCCAAAGTCTGTTTTTGTGTTCTGGGCAGAATCAAGTCTGATGAATGTGGTATAAATCTTTTCCCCAACTTTATCTGTGCTATTATAAACTAATGCAGAATCAGACGGTGGTGGAGGTTTCATGGTTTTCACTAGATGGGGGTCGAGTTGGAGTTAAAGGCCAGAATAAGTTACAAGGACCTTTCACCTCCAGAGATGAAGCTATTCATGAATTCGAAGAAAGATTTTACGCCAAGACAAACAATCTGTGGTCTGAGCGCCAGAATTTTGTTTGTCACCCCGAAACTCTACACTTGGTTGGAAATGGATTACGAAGAAACAGAAAATAAATCAGTTGTAAGTTTATTTATGCACTTTCATTGTTGCTCTTGAATTCATCAACCAGCATATGTTTTAGATTTCCAAGTTCAAGAATCTCGGGTACTCCTTTTGATTATTTCAGGTTCCAAAGGTTCCAAAGAAGCCCAAAGACTCTTCAGTTCAACCGCGAGAATCAAAACTGGAATCTACTTGCATCGCTAAGTTTATCTCTCTTATTTGTAATGTCAGTATGATGCAGCAACAGATGATTGAAATAGGTTAGTAATGTTTACCTCTAAGCGACCAACTCATAACCCAATCATAGTATCATATCATGATATCGCCTTATGTTCTGCTTGTCCACCTTGTTAGTGCTTATAGTCTTTTGTTTTCCTGTGCATATCTGTACCAACTTTCGTAACTTTTCAGGATACAATGCTGAAAAGTTGCCTCTTATTAAGCTAGGCAAATCAACCATTTTGAAGGTATGCGTTTGATTAATTACTGAACAATATACAGAAAAAGTTGCCTAAATCAAACTATGATCTCACATGTCTGCCTTTTTTCCTTCTTTTGTTTAACCTTCTCGATTTGAACTCTTGCAGGGATATAATGTCTTGAAGGAAATTTCACAAGCCATCACTGCCAAGCGTGATAGGCAAACACTTGAGCAATTGACTGGGTAAGCATTGGGCTTACTTTTTCAAGGTTCTGAATGTGCATTTGCTGAATAACGTTGACTGTTAAAATAGTAGTTTCAGTTACTGACTTATTGTTAATCTTTTACTTTTCATTATTCTCTGGTTGTTTCGTTGCAGAGCTTTCTACTCTGTTTATCCCTCATGACTTTGGTTTCAGAAAGATGCGTAAGTTTTCTTTTGGCCAGATAGCTTTCTACTCTGTTATCCCTCATGTTGCATACTGCAATATATATGGTTTTATATTCAAAATTTGACGCTTATGTATTCCAAAATTTCTGTCATCATTTCATAATGTGGCTACACTTTTACTGGGTATGGTCTTTCTTGGCTGCTGGCCATTTTTATTTCTGTTAAATGATAATTACATATTGTAGAATGTATATAATGGCAGGGGAGTTTATTATCGACACACCGGCAGTTACTGAAAAGAAGATAGAAATGGTAATGAGTTTTCTTATATATGCTATGAACTTGTTGATATTTATTGTTTATTTGAGCTATTAATTGGCTTCCACTTTGAATCAACAATGCCTTTGTGTTCATGAAGGTTGAAGCCCTAGGTGAAATTGAGCTTGCAACTAAGTTGTTAAAGGATGACGATGACATGCAGGTCTCTTTCTTCTCGTTGTTTTCTCATTACCGATTTACTGGTTTTGCGATTTATATGCAGCCCCTTCTATCAGAATGAATAGACATTCACTGGTGCATATGCGATAATCTGATTTTATGTTTTTGTCCATTGAACAGGAAGATCCACTATACACTCATTACAATCGCCTGCAGTCGGGTTGAAAGCAATTGATGCTGATTCAAGGAATACTCTGTGGTAAAAATCTGTCTGTTCCATTTCAGCATTGTGTAAAGCTCTACAGAGTACAGATAGTATTTATTTTTAAATTGGAACCTGAACTTTGGGTGCAGATAGAGAAGTATATGAAGAACACTCATGCAAAAACACATTCATATTATACTGTTGATATAGTTACAGTTATTTAGGGTATCTAGGAAGTGTGAAGATGAACGTTTCAGAAAGGTACATGTCATTCTTCCCAAGTGAACTTCTGAAATGTTTGGATTGGTTTGTGATTGCTTGTGGAAGCTCATTTGCTCGAACACCCCATCTTATCTCTCTGTGCAGTTCTCTAACACCAAAAACAGAATGCTTTTGTGGCATGGTTCTCGACTTACTAACTGGACTGGAATCCTATCACAAGGTATTCTTATGCTTTTTCCCTGTTCAAGATTTCAACGGATATTAACCAACCATTGATGGGTTTTATCGAGGTCAGATGGTAAGGCTAACCTAGAAAATATACTAAAATCTTCCACATTCTGCTTTAAATTAAAACAGGATTACGCATTGCTCCTCCAGAAGCCCCATCAACAGGTTACATGTTCGGTAAAGGGGTTTATTTTGCTGATATGTTCTCAAAAAGTGCAAATTATTGCTACTCGTCTTCTGGGGCAGGAGTGCTTCTTTTATGTGAGGTTGTTTTCTTGCTTATACCTTATTAATACTTGATCTGTGGTTTGAGTGAAATTACATAAACATCAAATGTATTGTAGGGCCAGGCCAAATTTTGCCACAGAAGATGCTGCTAACAGCATACCTGAATTGAGTGTTTGATTTACCATAAGTAAACATTTTTTCTGGTCGAACTAAAATCACGGCTCTGATAATTTTTTTACCTTGCTATTGGCTTTGATTCTTTAAGCTTAGCAGTATCTGCAAATTATAAGGTTGTGACGAGTTCATTACACTATGTCACAATATGCACAATTCAAGATTTTGTATCCCACATTTGCACCCTAAAACACCCTGGCAATCTTTTTTTCCTCGCAGTGGCATCTATGTATGATGGATTTACACTTTGTTCCCAAAGGCTTGAGAACGTAAGCATTTTCTAACTTTCTTGTCGGCAGGTTGCATTGGGTGAGATGGCTGAGCTACTACATTCAGATTATAACGCTGATAAGTTGCCAGCGGGGAAGCTAAGGTTCGTTCCTTATTCTTTCATGTATACAATTCACATATCTTTTTATGCTTTCTGGTTAACTTAGTATGGCAGCAGAAACTTAGAATATGCCCTTTCAATATGCAAAAAATGTGTAGTTGTGATTTGGAATAAACAATTGATTAACTGTATAGTGAGTGATCTTGGCCTGTTAAGTTCAAAGCTGTCGTTGTGACTATTAATACTTTTTATGTGAAATATTTGTTGCAGCACAAAGGGGTTGGTTCAACAGCTCCCGGATCCATCAGAGTCTCAGGCACTTGATGATGGTGTTGTGGTGCCCCTTGGGACGCCTAAGGAGCAACGCGATCGAAAGGTACCATGCTCTCATTTAAGCATTTTGTAAAAATTAATTCAAATTCGGTGAAGAGAGTAACTTGGATATTTTTTGGTGCATGAAACCAAAACTCTGGATAATCCTCTAATCATGTTTTAAATTTTTACCGTACAGGGTAGCCTGCTTTACAATGAGTATATAGTCTACAATGTGGATCAGATTCGAATGCGGTATCTCATTCATGTTAACTTCAAGCACGGTAGATGATGTGCAGAACAATCAGCAGTCGTCTATCTCAAACTAATCTGTAAAGAAAAACTTCTCATTTCTCATGATGGTAAAGTGTTAGTAGTCCCCCCCATGTTTGGTAGTTTCTTCATTCCTCCCAAATAACGTTGTAAAGTGTTAGTCTTTGGAGGATCTCAGGTCTTTATAATTTTAGGTGGGAAATATATACAGTAAAGTTTCTTGTTCTGCTTTGGAGTATTCAATGGTGTGTGAATTTAAAGGTTTTTTTTTTGGTCTTGAATCGGCTTACCGCTGCCATTGATATAGATGGATTTTTTTAATTTTAAGATTGCCTCTCTCTAATTCATTGTATTGGCATTTTTAAAGATGGAAAGTATATTTTTTTAATGAGTATGAACTGTTAGTTTTTTTTTTGAAATTCCACTGAATGAAATTCAAGTCTCGAATCCAACCTTTATCCAAAATCTTCCCTAGAAGATTTATGTACTGCATTGTTGTAATAATTTGGACAAATAAGGTTTCTTTTTACAAAACCGTCATCACTCTTAACTCCACTTCTACGCATGTCCCCTCCCCATTCGTAGGGGTGGATATAGGGGTGGTGGTAGATTTTGATTGTCGGATTATTACATTGTCACCCCAAACCCGACCTCAATGACTGAAGTATTGTTTTACTAACAGTTAGGGCCGGCAATGGATAACCGATATCCGGGATCCGTTTTCGATTATTCGAAATCCTATAGGATTTTATCCGGTATATCGGATAACGGATATCCGAATCCGATAATTTGTCGGATATTTCCCCTTAACCTATCGAAATCGGATTGGGCTCTGTCCGTTAGGTTAATATCCGATATCCGATAGTGTAGGGCGTACATGTAATTTCCCATACCAAGCCTACTAGACCTAGTCGAGGAGGAGCTCGAGAAGATTAGACGAGAACTCATTTCCCTTCAAATCATTTTCTTCTCTTCTCGTTCTCTTCCCATACTTCTCAGGTCTCGCTCCCAATAATTTTCCCTCTCCAATAATCAATCACTCAATCGGTATGATTCGCTCCCAACTCTATGTTGTAATTATTTTTCTTTTAATTTGTTCGATTTCTATGTTGCAATAAAAAACTAGGGTTTCGTATTGATGAAAGATTTGAGATGTGGGTTTAAACTAAATTAGAACATGTGGTCGAAGAATAACTTAATATTGATAGTTAGGGTTTGATAAAGTGCGATCTCATTTCGATTTAAATCCCTCCGTCTTCTAGAGTTTTCGTTTCCTTGGTTTTATCATTGTCTTGTTCATGAAATTTGGGCTAATCTCTTCTCAAGTTAATGTTTATTATCGGGCTCCCAAAAAAGGTTTTCGAAACTCCGGTAGCATCGTAGCAAAGAAAGAACTCCCTCAGATCTCTAGGAAGAACACGGTGGCCTTTATTTATTATATGCTATTACTAGCTTTAGAAGAACAATCTTTCCCTGTACACATTAGCTATTGTGTAATATGACCCACTAATGAGACCTATAGGATCTATTTCTCGAAAGCTTCCAAAGACTTATGATTTCTTTCGTTTCCACATTAACTTAATGATGCGGGTATATCCATGCCTGTCATTGTATATTATGTGGTCAAGTGTAATTCTTATAGCAAGTTGGAAACAATGGTTTATGTAATAGTTATGTTCTTAGCGACCAAGATATGGAGTATAAAGTTAAATCTAGAAATCTTAGAAATAAATTGTGAAGATTAAGGATGGAAAATTGCTAGTTAGACAAATCTGTTGTACTAACAAGTTTAGCGACACTAGTTACTTAAAATGGTGACAAATTGAGAATGTGTTGCTCTTAATAGTTTGAGTTAGCACGCCTAATTGAATTGGTGTTAACTGTTGGTGTTTTATTTCATTCCTTTTGAACCGTTTCAATATCTTCCAGGTATTATGGTTCAACCAAATGACACCCGAGATGTTGCAGTTCGACCTCCGCCTCGAGGTTGTAGAGATGATAGGGTCTGAATCACCTTCCACTATAAGTTGGAATTCAAGGAACCCGCGCGAAAGACATGAGTTATCACGAACCGCCCCTCGGGCAATTGAAAGTTCCCTGAGAGAATGGACAAGTGTGGGTTCCTCCATCACCGTTGCATAGAAAAACATGGGAAGAAGAAGTAAATGCTCTTGTTTATGTGCTTTATCTTCCTCGATATGCGTGTCTTGCTTAAGATGTGAAATTTCAACACCTTCCACTTAACTTTGAACCTTTTTCTTTGCTTTTCATGTTCTTTGATTAATGCAATCACATATTGAGCGGAGCTCACGCGACCACTTCCTATTTAAAAAACTAGCGTGCTCGGTGCCACGTTTTGTTGGATTGCATGCAAAGAGTTGAGTTCCGGCCACGGAGATGTTGTAGTCCAATGAGTTATTATCAAATTCTTTTTTCATTAAAAGCGAAATAACACATTGGATCGCTGTGTTTAGTTTGGATGAAGTTTAAACTTAGTATGTACCACGGAGTCGGATAGTACGGAAGTCTAATTGGTTTCCCTGTTGGGGAGGAGAGGGAGATTGCTTTTTTATTGTTGGAAGTGGTAGAATTGGAGTCTTTGTAACAAATGTACTCACTCGGTATAAAAGATGTGCAGGCTAGTAACTCTTTAATATATTTATTAGCATAAAAGTCTTGACTTTACTTTGTATCAGAAGAAATGACTAGTTATTTTTTCTTAGGAACTACCTTATTCAAATTATCCATGTAGTTCTCGCAGAATGTATTAAGCAATTGCTATTTTCTTTTCATTCTCCTTTTGACTTTCCTTTATGTTTAGCCATTGTTGTTAAGTCCTGTAAGTTCATACCGTGGCACAAGAAGACATTGTATTTTCATAGTCTTCATCCTTTGCCTTATTATTGGCATTGTTGTAGACTTGTAGTTTTTTTCATATGTGATGGACCGAGACACTGGGGTATTGTTTGTGGGTTTGTCTGTCTTTCGATTACACTAAGTTATTTTTGATTTGGGTATAAATGTTAAAAACTCTGTTAAATTTCAACATTAACCTGTTCCGAAACCGGATTTTTACTCGGATAAAATTCCGATGTCCTATAGCTTAACCTTAACCTTATCGACCAATTTTTGGTATCCATGGGATATTATCGGATCTAGGATATCCAGATAATACTTAACCTTAACCTTAACGGAATTGCCAATATCCATAGGATATCTATCCGTTGCCACCCTCTAACTTTCGATTTTATAGTATTCCCCCACCCACCACCCACCACCACCACCCACCACCCACCACCACCACCACCACCACCACCACCACCACCGTTTTCTCGATTTATATATGTGTGTTTCTTTTTTATAAAATACCTTAATTAGTCGATTGTTGAATGAATTAAAAGAAAAAACATCTTTTTGAAAAAATTGAAAAAAGAAAGAAAAGAAAGAAAGATGATGTTGATGCTGAGACGCTCCGTGGAATGGGGAGCTCACGAGTTACGAGGACAAGCCTACTGTTGCTTAAAAAATATACAAAAACCTATTGTATCTGTTATTGTTTTATTCCTTCGTTATCTCATTCCTCTTCTTTTTTGATATTCTTTGCGCAAGATTAGGTTTTTCTTTTTCCTTTTGATCCAGATATGTATATAATGGAATAATATAAGAGGATTGAAATTTGTGAAAACTCTAGTGGAGTACCTATAGCTTTCCCACGAAAACCGGTTTTCTTTCGAGTTTTTCCTGAAATTTTTATCGCCATGAGCGGCTAATCGGCCTGCTCTTGGGCTCTGATGGTAAACATGTCAATGAATTCATAGGTTCTGCTAAACTTTGAGATCATGCTTTCATCAGATAGACAATCAGTAGGTGATTCAACCGAAGATGAAGAAAGAGATGAAATTGAAAAAACAGGTTAAAAGATTCAGAAAAGAGGATTTTATAGATTTTTATGGATTTAATCCACCTTTCCTTGGGTCTCTCTGATCCTGCTTCTTTATTGTCAGTCAATGATTTGATTTGGTTCAAGTTGTTTGATGGAAAAGTTAAAATAAAGAATTGGTTTTGAGATCTAGTTAATTAAAAAAGTGCAAAATCAACTAAATTAATGGGTGATGTTAACGAAGATGAAGAACAGATAATGAAAAGAAGAGAAATCAGATCAAAAGAAGCAGAAAAAATAGGATTTCAATAGATCTGCCTCTGATCCAACCCAAATCTACACGATTCATCCAAACTTTAGCCTCTTTCGGTCAGGTAATGATTTGAATTTGTTTTCTTTCAAGCTGCATCGATTGGAAAGGACAAGATTATAATACTGGGTCTCTGATAAACTGATTTTTTTCTTGTTAATGGAGTGATTAGAATAATTTTTATTGACATCTCTGTTTGAAACCCAGCATAATTCATACACCTGGTGAAATTTCCTCCCATGTCTACTAATCATGCTCTGATTATCCTTCTGCAACACGCTGGTAGTGGAGATTACAATACTATTTTATGGGTTCCAAAACTTTTTTATCCCCCTGTTGATGAATCTAGTACTATATATACTCTTGAAGATGAAGTTGAAGCACATAGCAACACAGTGCCTTTCATACATGTTAGGAAATCTTTTCAACACCTTTGTCTCACTAGCTCGCCAATTTCTATTTCAACACCCTGTAGCTTTTGCTGTGTTTCTTGGTATCACCATGTTTGCAGTCTGGCATGGTGATGTCTCTCAACTAACCAACCAACTTCAACAATCCTTGAATCTGAGAAATGGAAGGCAATTTGATATCAATGAAATTATTCCGTCAAGATACCAGAACACACATCTTTTATGGACAAATTGTCTGATTGGTACTTTTCTTTGAACATTGAAAGAAATCTTGTGTAAAAAATGCTTTCATTATCCAATGGGAGATTCATGGAGACTCTCAGTCAGAAAAGCTAGTGAGTGGATTTATATCATAAGATTTCAACATGATTATGAAATGCAGAGGGTCTTGAATTTAGCCACAAGAAGAGTTTTTGGTGACTTATTCTGTATCAAGAAGTGGGAAGATACTGATGATTTAGAAAATTGGTACCCAACTGAGGAGATGTTTTTCATTACTATTAGCAATTTATCACCAGCTCAGGTCACAAGTAATAATCTCAGGAGATACTTAGCCTGCATGGGAGAGATCTTATCTTTCTCTTACCCAGTTAGGAAAAGCAATGGAAGTTTTTCTATCACTGTCAGAGCAAGGATTAGGTTTAGGCAGAGATTAAGGTTCACAGTTCATGCAGAAAATGAATTAAGTTATGTCAACCCAGTTTACTTTGAGTTCCACAATTTCCCATGTAACTTTTGTGAATACTGTGATTTAATTGGTCATAAGATGAGAAACTGCATTCAAGCCGAACTTGCCCAACATCAAGCTGAAGTCAATCAAGCACGTGCAGATGAAGTGTTACTTGCTATGCAGCAAGAAGTGGTTTTGCAACAAGAACAGATGCAGCCAATGATGGTACAAGACAATATGGAATTATCTGAGGACTCCTTTTCCAGCTCCTCTGTGGAGCAAGTGGCAACTGAGGTAACCTGTCATGACTACATATCTCAATTAGATGATGATAAAGAAAATCAAAATGGATCATTTTGTCCACAAGTTAGTAGCGCTGGTCATGAGGTTATTCACCCTTCTGCTCAATTTGCTCCTCCGGCTATTAAAAGCAAGGATACCTACATGTGGAAGGTCATTCAGAAGAGAGACAGGCCTGGTAACCCTTTCAATTTTACAACTAACATTTGGAGTGAGGCCTCATCTTCTCAGCAGCAGGGCAATACTGATAGCACTGCTTACCTCAGGAACTGGTCACTTATGCAAAGTTATTTCCATTGGGACAATCCTCTTCCTCTTCCAAAAAGGCCAAGGTTAGATGGCCTTGAATTGACTTTGGCTCCCCCTAATCCAAGCCAAGTCGAAATCAGGGATTTGGAGGAATCTGAATCTGAAGACTCGTTGAAGAATTTCCCTCACCAATGGTTCAAAGGGGATTCTTCAAGAGGTATCACCAAGGCAAAATCAAAGGAAGAATAGTCTATCTAGAAACTGATCTCAAAGAAACAGCAGAACAAAAGTTAAGATTTTCAGGGATATCTACCATCAGGGCCCAAAAGTTTCTGTTTCTCTTGTTGATACCTTTTAATTTGATTGCTTTTACTTTCAGTTTAGTATTTGCTTTTCGTTTAGTAGCTAATCCTTAGTGCTTTCTGTACTTTGTCTCAGTTGATATCTTAGTTACTTTTATGTTTTTGTTTTTAATCTATAATCTGTAGCTTACTAGTTTTAGTACTGGTATTTCTTTAAGTTTATTGCTGCAACCTAGTCGTGCTAGTCTGGCATTTTAGAACTCTCTGGGAAGTTTAAGATTTAGTAGCCTCTCAGCAACTTATTCAAGAATCTTATTTGAC
Source organism: Papaver armeniacum (assembly GCA_023531295.1). Lineage (NCBI taxonomy): Eukaryota > Viridiplantae > Streptophyta > Magnoliopsida > Ranunculales > Papaveraceae > Papaver > Papaver armeniacum. The sequence goes on along the minus strand of JAJJWW010000825.1, from coordinate 50,107 downwards.
AGATCACACAAACTTTTTTGCACATTGCTTTGTACTTTTGTTTCTTTAGGTTTCCTTTTTGTAATCCTAGACTGTTCCATAAACCTTGATTGGTCTAGATAAGAGGGAATCAAATTATTGTAAGTCTGTGTGTGAAATTTATTGCCTTTGAACTTTATTCCTTGTCTCTAAGATTCATCTCAATTTGTGACTCTCTTTCGTTGGTGCACTCCTGTTTTACCCCTCAGCCTCCCTACTCTGGTTTACCTAGCTTTCTTTGGCAGAGTTTTGTGTGGTCTGTCTCAATTTTTTCTTTTTCCTTTCAGCTTTCTTCTTAATTTATATAAATTTCTCCTTTTCCTCATCTTCCATGAGAATTCTATCATGGAATGTTCAGGGTATAGGACCCCCAATAACTAAAGATCATCTAGGCTATTTATACACTAATTTCAAACCAGATGTAGTTTTTCTTTCGGAAACAAAAGCTCACTTTGATAAAATGGAACTAATTTTAAAAAAATCAAAATTTTCTGATTGGTTCATAATTCCATCTGTGGGAATAGCCAAGGGGTTAGCAATTGCCTGGCATAACAATGTAGAACTAAAATTATTGTCAGCCCAGTTTAATGTGTGTCATTTTGAGGGTTCTTATGATGATAAAGAGTTCGAATTAACCTGTATTTATGGTGCAGTCGAGGCTGAGGAGAAGATAATACAATGGACTCATATTCAAAGTTTAGCGAGCCAAATCCAAAAACCATGGACCCTGATTGGAGATTTGAACATAATTCTGGACCCAACGAGAAAAGCAAGGTGGAAATTGTACAAGTTCAAGTAGTAAAACCTTTGTTAGGCAGTTGTGGATTCTGCCGGGACTACAAGATGCGGGATATGAAGGCGCCTTTCACATGGTCAAACGGAGATGCGAACATCTGCGAAAGGATAGATAGAGCGCTAACATCCTTTCAATGGATACAACTTTTCCCAAACACAAAGGTTAGTCATTTAACTCGAGTTGGGTCTGACCACACCCCTATCCTTTTAGATACCAACCCGGAAACCAAAAGATTAAAAAAACCTTTTAGATGCATTCGTTCTTGGCTTTCTCACCCGACTCTCAAATCAGTAGTTGAAGCCTCTTGGAACTCTCACTCTCCCAACCTGTCTCCCAAAACTTTTTCCTCAAGCCCAAATCCCTCTCTTAGATTTGGCTCGGTGGAATAATGATGTTTTCGGCAATATTCATAAAAACATTAAAAATCTTACAAAAAAAAATAGATAATATTCACAATTCCGGAAACATTGCGTTCAAGATAAATATTCTCAAAGATCTTCAAGCTGAACTAGGAAAGTGGTATAAAATCAAAAATGATTACTACCACCAACTGTCTAGAGATAAATTTTTCAAGGAATTTGATCAAAACACAGAATATTTCCATGCCTCCGCTTCGATTAGGAAAAAATTAAATGCTATTCATTCCCTCGAGAGATCCTTATGGGCTCTGGATTTGAATCGGGACCAAATCAACTCTCTCCTCATCAATCATTTTTCCAAAATTGGCGCTTCCCAAATAAAAATTACAATGTTGATCCGGAAGGAATTATTCAACCTTGCGTGTCGGAGTCGGAAAACTCTTCTCTCATCCAAATTCCTACAAAAGAAGAGATATGGTCAATACTCTCCAATATGAACCCTTGGGGCGCTCCAGGCCCAGATGGTTTTCAACCGGGTTTTTTTAAAGCAAACTGGGACATAATCGGCCCAGACATAATTAACTCTACACAAGAATTTTTCCGGACAGGGCTTATGGAAAAGGATTTTAACCATTCTTTCATTACTCTTATTCCCAAAATCTCCACCCCTCAAACTCCGGCGGATTTTCGCCCAATCAGCCTCAGCAATACAATCTATAAGCTAATTTCAAAAATTTTAGCGAATAGATTAAAACCAATCTTAAATAGGTTAATCTCTCCAAACCAATCTGCTTTTCTCCCGGGAAGACAAATAACGGACAATATTATCATAGCCACGGGCGATACACTCGATGAAAAAGTCTAAGAAGAAAAAAGGATATCTTTCCCTCAAGATTGATCTATCTAAAGCCTTTGATAGAGTGGAGTGGAATTTTATAAACAATGCTCTTTCTTCTTTTGGTTTTAGTGACTGGATTAACTTAATCTCCCAATGCATATCCACTACGTCCTACTCCGTTCTGCTTAACGGTTCTCCGGGCCCAATTTTCTCTACATCTAGGGGTCTACGGCAAGGGGACCCCTTATCGCCGTATCTCTTTCTAATCTGCATGGAAGTCCTATCTAGGGTTCTTGAAAAAGCGACTGCTGAAAAAAGAATTTCCGGAATTAAAATAAACAATCATGCCCCTACAATTTCCCATCTTTTCTTTGCTGATGACTGCTTTCTATTCACCAAAGCGGATTTAGGAGAAGCCAAAAACCTTTTAGACATTTTAGCCCAATTTGGGGAAATTACGGGTCAGATGGTGAATCTCTGAAGTCCTAATTTATTTTAGCCCAAAAATCCACCCAAAACATGCTAAAATAATAGCAAAAATCCTTAAAGTCCCTTTGTTGACAAAACAGGATAAGTATCTTGGGACACCTCTTTTCTTCGACAAAAATAGAAAAGAGAATTTTGAACCTCTCCTAAAAAGATACTATATTACACTACAAGGGTGGAAATCAAAGTTGCTCTCGCATGAGCGGGAAGGACTGTTTTAATTCAATCAATTCTCCAATCCTACCCAACATATCAAATGCGGATGCTCGCCCTTCCAAAGGATACTCTAGACAAACTTGACAAAATTCAAAGAGATTTACAGTGGAATAAAGATAAGTCAAAAGCGAAAGGGAGATATATAAAAGCGTGGAAAGGCATGTGCAAACCAAAATCGCAAGGCGGGTTAGGAATTAAAAACCCTCATAATTTCAATATTGCTCTCTTAACGAAGCTTGCAAGTAGAGTGATGACAGAAAAGGATCAACTTTGGGTTAAATTACTTGAAGCGAAGTATTTTCATGGCTCGACTCCTTTTCAACCGACAAGAAATTATGAACTCTCGTGGATTTGGACAAGTATTCAGAAGGGGCTCAATATAATTCAAGGAAACTACATTTGGCAAGTCAAAGATGGGGAAAATACTAGAATATGGGAAGACAAATGGATTCCCAATACACCTCCGCTAACCCAACCAAGAGATATGGCCCGACTCGGTCCCTTAAAAGGTCCAGGAGTTACTAAATTAGAAGGTGGACTGGGACATTGGTAAATTAGATAAATACTTTTTACCAGAGATAAAAGGAAAAATATTAGCGATTTCTCCGGATAAGGAAAGTAAAGACAAAATCAGATGGGAACATCATAGCTCAGGAGTTTTCTCGGTAAAGAATATATATAACTATATTATCAGCAAGAACAATACCGATGAAGAAGACATCAATTTTCCTTGGAAAAATCTTTGGAAGTTAAAAGCAATCCCCAGGATTCAACTTTTTATATGGAAACTGATCCAAAAGGCTCTCCCAACGAATAAGAGGCTAGCAGCCCACAATCCAGAAATTTCCTCAGAGTGTCCTATGTGTAAAAATCAAGAAGCAGAAACGGAAGACCACCTCTTCAGGAAGTGCCCTTTTGCTAGAGCAATTTGGTTTGGTTGCGATTTGAATATAGTCAATTCTCAAATAAATACAAACTCTATTGTTACTTGGGTTGAAAATTGGATCACCGATAGTAAATACTCAAGAATTTCTGATCGGATTGCAACAACTACTTGGTTCCTGTGGAAATATAGGTGCGAGGTAATCTTCAGGAAAACGATCCCAGATCCTTACACTCTGATTCAACAAATTAGGAATTTTATACAAGACCAACCAACCATTAAAGAGAGCTCACAGATAGATAGACAGAACAAGAAATTTCCCTCCTCTAGATGGAACAATTTTAACTCAGATTGGATAATCTTTACTGATGCTTCCTTCAACAAGGAGAACCTATCCATGGGGTATGCTTTCCTTCTTCTTTCGGTAGAACAAGAAGCTTTTGTTCATATTTCTGCAGGTTCAGATTGGGCTTCCACGGCTCTTCACGCAGAAGCAAAATCGGTTTTAAAGGCTTTGAAATGGCTAGAAGACAACATTCTTTCTTACGTAGTGATCGCTCTGATTGTAAAATCCTAACAGTTGTCTCAACAAAAGAAGCGATTTAGTGGGTGGCAGAAAACACTTTAAAGGAAACTACTTCCATCCTAGAGAAATTACCACAAGCCAGGATTGAGTTTATAAATAGAGACTACAATGCAGCAGCGGATACAGTAGCAAAGGAAGCAAGAATTCGAAGACTTCAACATATTTCGAAGCATATGCAACAACAAGTTCAAAAAGAAAGTATCCTCTCTAATGTTTTTGGAAAAAATGACATTAGATCTACTGTACTATATTGATTAATTAATATATTATCTCTTTCCCATCAAAAAAAAAAAATGAATAATATAAGAGAATTAAATTACAGAGGCAGAGGGATGATGATTGTAATGGGTTTGAGTTGGTTTGATTCCATTGATCATATGTGTTGGACTTGATTAAGTTTGTTTTGGAAAATAACATGATTGCTTCGTAAATCCAAATCGCTTGGGAATTTTTAAGCAAGAGAAATCATAGCAATCGGCGGTGATTCCCTGATTGAAAAGAAAATTAATACCCGCGATTCACGAACAGAAGAAAATTTTAAAGTTTCCTTTTTTTTTTTTTTTTTTTTTGTTTGTTTGTTCTTCTTCTTCTTCTTCTTCCAGTCGCCTAATAAATTTTAAAAGTTTCCTTTTTTTCTTTTTAATCATCAGAGCATCTCCAACAGTGGGTGCTAAAAATCCTACATGGAGATTTTATTTAGATCCTTATTCATGGGGTCATATGTATGTGGCAAAAATAACAACGCTTTTGTCATGGACTATCTCCAACAGTGAGGGTCTTATTTTGAGGATTTGTTTTTTTTGGATAATGATAAAATTGATTCCCTCTTTCTTATTGGTTCAGAAAAAATTATTTAAAAATAAAAATTTAAAATATGGTTAAAAAAATGACGTGGAGGTCATTCCCAAGGTCTAAATAAGACCTTCTCCAAGACCTTCATATTTATTTTGACACCCTTCCTACTTAATAGGACCCACTCTTGGAGATGAATTTAATGTAAATGAGGGTCTAAAATCCTATGTGTCATAAAAAAACTAAAACCTTCACCCTCTATTGGAGATGCTCTCAAAGAAATTTTAGTCTAGTCACCTGATTTCCGGTTTATTTCCGGAGAAAGGGAATATACCAAAATAGATAGATACCATTTCATGGAGAGAGAAATATATTTCTCATTAATTGAAAAAGTAAAACGGGAGTAAATTTACCTGGCGAGATTGGGGTACACCCAAACTAATTGGGGTATACCCAATAAGACAAAATATGGTCATTTTGAAGTAAAACCAAGCCACCCCTTAACCTTGTATTTTCAAAATGGCAAAATTGTCCTTGTTTAATTAACACTAAAATTTTGATTAGATTAATTAATTAAGTTTAAATTGATTGAATAGATTAAAACTTATGAATTTTAATCTATGAAATTTTGGTTTTGATTGAACTTTTGTGGGATGATTTTTGATGATTTTTTTTTTTTTTTTTTTTTTGGAATATCTCTTGCAACGAAAATGAAGCACACAACCGAAATACTTCTAAAAGGGGATTGCAAATCGTTATATGAAATCATACTCAAAATCAAAGAATAAATCAACACTTTCGGTTAAGAAAGTATGAAAATCGGCAAGGTCGACTAATGAAGATCATCTTGCCAAAAGTGGCGGCAAGATCTTCATCGTCGACCTCCTTAGACAAAAGTGGCCCTACAAGATCTTCATCGTCGACCTCGCCCGACCAAAAGTGGCCGCATGATGATCTTCATCGTCGACCTACGCCCAGGCCAAAAGTGGCAGGCATGATCTTCATCACGACCTTGCCGACTTTTGTTTTTTGACATACGGAGATGACATAAAAATTTATTGGCCGGCAAGGTATTCAAAAAATACCCTTAGGCTGTTTTTGGCCGGGTATTCAAAAAATACCCTTCCGTGTATTTTTGCGGCAAGGTATTCAAAATACCTACGGCTATTGAAAAATTCTGATCATATCCATGGCTGTTTATGAAAATCGGCAAGATATGCATGTTACGACCTTGCCGACCAAAAACACGAAATCATAATTTTCGATTTCTAACCTAATATAACAATCAAATCACACAACACAATGATGGGTTTGAGTTTAAACATCATTTATAGTCTTCTTTTCATTTGGTAGAGTCAACAATTTTTTGGAAAATCAAAGTTGAAGATTTTATATGGCTTTGGTTGATGGAAGATGAAGATGAAGAAGAAGAAAGAAGATCAAATGAAGAGAATAAAAACCGATTTAGGATAATTAAGATTATTAATGGGTAAGGGTAGTTTTGTAACTTACCCATTAGAACTCCCCCTAAAACCCACAAAAAGTGTCCCTTTAAAATTGGGTATACCCCAATCTCGCCAGGTAAATTTAGCCCACTCAAGGGTATCATATGGAATTTTAGCTTTTACTAATAATGAAAACTTGTATTTTCAAAATATTTAAAATTTCAAGAAACTTATCTTAACTCAATATAAAAAATTAATTGTTTAATCATCCTTAACATGTATATAGGTATACAGGTTAACAAAAGCCTTACTATTAATCGAGGTATTTTTCTTTATTTTCTATATTCGACACATTATTTGTTGATTTCGCTGTGGAAATAACTAAACAAAATCATGCATGTCAACAGCCCTTTGCTCTAAAGCCTCGGATGATAGTTTGAAAAAGTTGGTTGAAACCACCAAGAAAGGTGGTGCAGTTTTGGATCAGTATCTCCCTGACGTATATAAGGTAAACTACCATGTACTCGAGTCGAGCATGTAAGTTGACTTCACCCACTTCTTGTTATATAACGTGGGGTTACTAGAGTTTCCAACCCGAATTCGAAACACATCAGCACCAATTTTTTTTCCAGTAATTTCTTATTGGAATGTACTTTTGTTTGTCCTAATTACAGGGAGATACAATCTATGATGCAACGCTGAACCAAACAAATGTTTCGTCTAATAATAACAAGTTCTACGTGATTCAAGCTCTTGGTATAAATTTCTTATTATTATTGCCAACTTTTTTTTTTTTTTTTTTTTTTTTGTGTGCGCGCGCACTGGTGGTGAGAATCAAATCGCATGATTGTACTATGTAGAGTCCGACTGTGGTGGAGCTTACATGGTTTTCACCAGATGGGGTCGAGTTGGAGTTGAAGGCAAGACCAAGTTACAGGGACCATATACAACTGCAAAAAACGCAAAAAAAAAATGGGCTATTTGTGAGTTCCAACAAAGGTTTTACGACAAGACAAGAAATCCAGTCCGATGCGCAAAATTTTGTTTCTCACCCCAAATTCTATACTTGGTTGGAAATGGATTACAAAGAAACAGAAAATGAATCATCTGTGAGTTTATTTATATATGCTCGAGTATCATTCGTTAGATTTACACAATCTCAGTCAGGCACTCTGATTTTTATTTTTATTATGATAATTAATTTCAGGCTCCCGAGGAGCTCAAGGACTCTTCAGTTCAACCACGAGAGACAAAGCTTGAAATATCAGCATGATGAAGCAACATATGATTGAAATAGGTTAGTATGTACGTAACTTTGTGTAGTTTTCATTAGCATGTGCGCAATTTTCTTCATCTTATTCCATCATGCATATCAGGATACGACGCTGAAAAGTTGCCTCTGTTAGAAGATTGTAACAGTGAAAACTATATGCTAATGGACTATCATAAAGTGCTGAGTATGTGGCAGTTTATTTGAATAGTTTGTACCTATTCAAATCTGTACGGTTATTGAATTTGAAAAGATACATAACTCTTCATATGTATCCTTTCATGAACGGTTGTGTCTATTGGAGAAACAACACATTAACTGTCGTCTTTTGGAACTCTATAAATAAGAGAAAGCAAACGGAAGGTGGACACAGAAATCTGATTTCTTCTTCTTCTCTTCTCTTCTCTTCTCTTCTCTTCTCTTCTCTTCTCCACACCTCTCTCATAGATTGATTTCCTTCTTCTTCGTTATTGAAAATTCTAAGAGAATTTCTAGTTTTGCTAGACTATAAATTAGAACTTTGTTGTATCTTGGAAGTGATTTGCTTAGAACCTATTAGCAACTTATATACATTATAAGTAGGGCGAATATCACTTTAAGGACATCGTATAAACGTGCCTCAAAGTTCTGTCATTGTATCCAACAATTTCTCATATTCTTAGCCTCTAGTTCTAACAATCTTAAAGTGATATGATGGAGAAAATTTCTGAATCAATGGCTTACAAAGTGATGAATCAAGATGTCTGGAAGTTGGACAAATTCGATGGAACCAATTTCGCTCATTTGAAAGATAAGATCCTCTTTCTCCTTCTTTGTCTTGAACTTAGCCTATCTTCTTGATCACAGTGCGAGCCGTTTCTGAACCAAGTGATAAAGACACCGAGAAAATAATTGCTGATAGGAAGAAGCGACAAGAGGATGAATTGATATGCATGGGGCATATTCTGAATACTCTATCGGACCGCTTATATGATCTCTTTACTCAATGAAATCTCCGGGAGAAATTTGGAAAGCACTGGAAAGCAAGTACGTGGTGACAAAAGCGGTACAGGATAAGTATCTAATGATTAAATTTTATGAATTTATTATGGTTGAAGGAAAATCCATCATGTATCGGATTCATGAACTTGTTGGTTTTGGTCTCTAAACTAAAAGAATCGAAAGTCGAGGTTCCCGAAGCCTTGCAAGTGGGTGCTATTATGGCAAAGCTACCCCAAACTTGGAGCAATTATAGGAAGAAACTTCTGCATATGACAGAAGATCTTACTCTTGCCAAGATACAAAAGCATATCCAGATTGAAGAGGAAACACGAAACCGTGAAAAATTCTTGTCCTCTCAATCTAAACGATAACTCAAGGTTCATAATGTTGAAGAGAACAAATATAAAAAAACTTCAAAGTTAACAACAAAAAGAAGTTCAAGAAGAGTGGAAACTCTAACAACAAAAAGGATGCCGACCCTTGCTATAATTGTGGGACATTTTAGTCGCGATTGCTGGTTTAAGAAAAATACTGATCAAAAGGATGGTATTTCTAAACCTAATAATGTTAATTTAGTTGAAGAACCTACTAATATTGTTGCGATGGTCTCACGAATGGAGATTGACATGATAACTGAATTACATATGGCAACAACTACATTATCTTCTGATTGGTGGCTCGACTCCGGTGCTACTGTCCATGTATGCAATGACCGAACACAGTTCAAAACATATGCAACGGTGGACGATGAAGTAATATTGATGGGCAATCATGGCACTTTGCAAAAGGTACTTGGGAAAAGGAACGTTTGAAATACGGTTACTTCCGGAAAGAAATTAACTTTGCGAAATGTTCTTCATGTACCTGAAATTCGAAAGAATCTTGTATCTGCTGCCTTGTTATGTAAGAGCGGTATCAGAGTTGTATTAGAATCTGATAAGTTAATCCTTACAAAGAATAGTTTCTTTGTTGGAAAAGGATATTACTGTGATGGAATGTTTAAATTGAGTATTAATAAAATAAGTTCTTCTGTTTACATTGTTGAATCTTCTTACATTTGGCATAGTCGTTTAGCACACTTAAATTTTAGATCTTTGAAATACATGTCTAAGCATAATTGGATCCCTTGCCAAAATATCATATGTGATAAGTGTCAAGTTTGTGTTAAATTAAAACTAACAAAGAAGCCCTTTCCAAAGGCTGAAAGAAATACACAAATTTTGGACTTGGTTCATTCTGATATTTGTGAATATAATGTCATCCTAACTAGAGGAGGGAAGAGATACTTTATCACCTTTATCGATGATAGTTCCAGATATACATATGTATATCTTATGAGAACTAAAGATGAAGCCTTCGACATGTTTAAGCGTTACAAGGCTGAAGTTGAGAACCAAAAGGATAAGAAAATAAAAATCCTCCGAAGTGATAGAGGTGGTGAGTATTTTCTTGGTGATTTTGATTTGTTCTGTGAAGAACATGGAATTATACATCAAAGATCCGCTCCTCGTACGCCACAGCAAAATGGCTTGGCCGAAAGGAAAAATAGGACACTTACTAATATGATCAACTCTATGATGGTAAGTGCCAAATTACCAAATAGTTTTTGGGGTGAAGCACTTATTACTGCTTGTCATTTGCATAATAGAATTCCTTCAAGGAAGAAGCTTACCTCACCGTATGAAATTTGGAAGGGCAGATTACCAAATTTGACATACATCAGAGTTTGGGGATGCCTGGCATTCTACAAACCAAATGACCCTAAACGACCAAAACTTGGTCCTAAAGGAGTCAAAAGCATATTCGTGGGATATGCAGAAAATTCGAAAGCGTATAGATTATACGACTTGGACTCTCATGTAATTGTAGAGTCAAGGGATGTCGAATTCTTTGAAGATATGTTCTCATACACTGCAGAATTAGAATCTACACCTCCGGTTCTAAATGATGCAAATCACTTGGTTTATTCTCAAACAATAAGAGAAAAGAAACCGAAACTCCTAGTGAACCTAGACGGAGTAAACGTTCTAGAAAAGAAAAACCTTTAGATAAAGATTTTATCTCCTCGCAAGCAATTGCATTCTTAGTCGAGGGAGATAGAGATCAAGTTCTTAGTAAAATTCCAATTTTATTAACTGTGGAGGATGATCCTAAAAGTTTGAGTGAAGCTATGTCTTCAAGAGACTCGACTTTTGGAAAGAATCATTGACGATGAAATGGATTCATTGATATCCAATGGAACTTGGATTTTGGTAGAGTTACCTCCCGGTTTCTAAAGCAATAAAATGCAAATGGGTTTTCGGAGAAAATATAACACCGACGGGTCTGTCCAAACCTTCAAAGCACGGCTGGTTGCCAAAGGCTTTACACAAAGGAAAGGGATAGATTATTTTGATATGTATTCACCAGTTGCTAGAATGTCGTAAATTAGAGTTTTGTTTGCTTTGGCATCAATATACAAACTCTATGTACACCAAATGGACGTTAAAGCGGCATTTTAAATGGCGATTTGGATGAAAAATATATATGGAACAACCGGAAGGATTTGTTCTACCTGGGAATGAAAGCAAAGTGTGCAAATTGACGAAATCCCTTTATGGATTAAAGCAGGAGCCTAAGCAGTGGCACGAGAAATTTGACTCTGTAATTGTGTCAAATGGTTTTAAGCATAATAATGCAGATAAGTGTATTTACTCAAAGTTAGTAAATGGGTATGGTGTTATTATCTGCTTATATGTCGATGACTTGCTAATCTTTGGAACAAACATGGAAGGGATTTCAGAAACTAAGAAGTTCTTGAGTTCAAAGTTCAAAATGAAGGACTTGAACGAAGTAGATACAATCTTGGGAATAAAAGTGAAAAAACATAGTGGGGGTTATGCCTTGTCGCAATCTCACTACATCGAAAAGATGCTTACAAAGTTTAAGCATCTGCATATAAAGAAAATTTACCCCCATATGATCCAAATATGGGAATACAAGAAAATGAAGGAAGGTCGGTTACAGACTTGAGTATCTTTGGCGAATAGGTAGTTTAATGTATGCTACACATGCTACAAGACTGATATAGCATTCGATGTATCAAGCTTTCGAGATATACAAGTAATCCCAGGAATTATACATTGGAAAACAATCAATAGGATATTTGGTTATCTTAAGAAACCATTAATTTGGGTTTGTTTTTCTTTGCGAGTTTCAGCCGGTTTTAGAAGGTTATTCGGATGCAAGTTGGATAAATGATTCTAGAGATAACAAATCAACATCCGGTTGGATTTTACGATTGCGGCGGAGCGGTTTCTTGGGAATCAAGAAACAAACTTGTATTACACATTCTACTATGGAATCTGAATTCATAGCATTGGCAGCAACAGGCAAAGAAGAATGGTTAAGAAATTTATTGTATGAAATAGAGTTGTGGCCACAACCGATGTCATCCATATCTTTGTACTGCGATAGCGAAGCCACTTTGTCTAGAGTCTATAACAAAGTATACAATGGAAAATCTAGACATATTAGTTTGAGACATGAATATGTCAGACAACTAATAGTGGATGCCGTTGTTAATATTACTTATGTCAGGTCAAGTAATAATTTGGCAGATCCGCTTACTAAAGGGCTCTCAAGAGATTTAGTAAGATCAACTTCTAGTGGAATGGGGCTGAAACCCTTTTAAACAAATCATCTGTGATGGTAACCCAACTTCAAATAGTATATCACTACTTCAAAAGTTTAATGGGTAACAACAAGTCAACTTTATTATATGATTGATTAGCACTAATTTGAATTATTTTTGTAGCCCATTCCAGAATGGTTAGTGCAGAATGCTACGGGAAGAGGATGAGTGATTAACACTTAATGAGGTTTATTTGGAGTCTGTAAGTAGCATGGACTTGATGAATATATAAATCCTCACCTATATGAACATAAGAAGTGTGCACTTCTACCAAGATATTGGGTTATATCTTGTAAATGATTCATGAAACCAAGATGGAGCACAAGGCCATAATAGTGCTCAATTGTTTCAGAATTTTCTTAGAAGAAAGAAATTACGATGTGTTTATGTGTATAGTACTATCCTAGGTTTTGATATTTAAAAAAAGGTCAGGTTTAAGAGATTATTCCACACTTTGTTGAGACTTTGATTTACTTGTACTTAACAGATGGTTTAAATTGAAAGATACCATCTATTATGTATAAAGACATCATGTTGATTGAATTTATGAGTTGTTACAATCTAGTGGGGGATTGTTAGAAGATTGTAATGATGAAAACTATATGCTAATGGACTAGCATAAAGTCTTGAGTATGTGGCGATTTATTTGAATAGTTTGTACCTATTCAAATCTGTACGGTTATTGAATTTGAAAAGATACATAACTCTTCATATGTATCCTTTCATGAACGGTTGTGCCTATTGGAGAAACAACACATTAACTGCCGTCTTTTGGAACTCTATAAATAAGAGAAAGCGAACGGAAGGTGGACACAAAAATATGATTTCTTCTTCCTTCTCTTCTCTTCTCTTCTCCACACCTCTCTGATAGATTGATTTCCTTCTTCTTCGTTATTGAAAATTCTAAGAGAATTTCTAGTTTTGCTAGACTATAAATTCTGAACTTTGTTGTATCTTGGAAGTGATTTGCTTAGAACCTATTAGCAACTTATATACATTATAAGTAAGGCGAATATCACTTTAAGGACAGCGTATAAATGTGCCTCAAAGTTCTGTCATTGTATCCAACAATTTCTCATATTCTTAGCCTCCAGTTCTAACAGCCTCTTGGTAAGCTAAACAAATCAACCATTTCCAAGGTATGTTAATAATCATTTTAACACTTTATAGAAAAATATGCCTCTCTAAACACTTGTCAAATCAAATTACATATTATGCGCATACGGGGATATAATATTTTGAAGAAGCATTTAAAGCCATCACTTGCTAACCCTCCCCGATAGGAAACACTCCCGAAGCGATTGACTGGGTAAGCATTAGATATTTTCCGTTCAAGGTTCGGTATAATGTGCATTAGGCTGAACAACGTTGAATAATACAAAAACTTACATAAACCTGCCTATTATTTTAAAAACGGAGGAGTATATTTTTGGTGCATAAAACAAAAATCGAACAATCCTCTTTTCATCTTACAATACAGGGTGACTTGTTCCCGCACGAGTATATAGTCTATGATGTGGATCGGACGAATGTGGTATCTCATTCATGTTAAATTTGACTACAGGTTGTGATGTGCGGGAATAGTTAGCCCCATCCAAAACTCATCCTGTAATTTCTCTCGATGGTACAAATGGTAGTCATTTTGATTTCTTAACTCCTCCCAAATAACAATGTAAAGTATTATTTACCAAAGTAAAAAAGCATACACGGGATTTGCAAAGCTATTCTTCTGCTCGGCTAGTCTCTCCGTCCATCCCAAACAGAATCAGAGAAGATCTGGTTTTGGTTTGACCAATCTATTGGGATTTAAAGAATAATGTATTGGGATCTGAGTCTCCATTCTTCAAAGATGCTTCTTTGAGGCGCAGACAGCTTCAGAAACATGCTAAGCCATACAATAGATTTGTCATTCTTGATACTTCAATTTTTGGCCGACTTAGGTACCAATCCACTCTTCTTGTGCTTTCTTCGACAGTTTGTGCGCGGAGTAACCCCTTAGAAAAGCTTGGCTGTTAGATTTTACTTCTAACTCAACAAAAGCAAAACAACAACAAAAAAACAACTTTAGTCTAAATATTAGAACCGGTTAACGGGAGGAGTGGTGTTAGTAGTACCACTAGAGCTTACAATATTAGTGTCGGGTGTTGAATCCAGTTGGTAACTGAACCGGACCTAAGGCCAGGCCATTTTGTGAGAAGTGAGATTGCAAGAGAGAATGATCTCCCAACGTGGTGTGCAAATCAGAGATGGGGCAAAAGCGAGTTCTTTGGTTTCTTACCGAATTGAGGAGACGATGTGCGGAGGAAACTCCTTGAACCGAGCAAACCGTTAAACCTCACGGATGCACTCGCAAGAAGGGAGTGCTTTGAATTCTAGAGATCAATCTGTAGTACTCCAGCTAAACCAAGACAATGGCGTTCCCAGGGTAACTTCGGTCACAAGAGATGATGGGTCTGTCCTGTAGGAGGGAAGATGAGAAATATGTGAGATCAATGGTGATCGAAGATTGTAGGTATATTGTGTATTCTGAAATAAGATAAGTTCTGAATGATTGAATTTGCTCTGTTGAGAGTAATTGTTCAGATGTTGAGTTGTTAATCTCTTGTTATCTGCTTGACGTGAGATTGTCCTCTTTGATCATGATTTAGTGACTTATTTATATTGCTAGAATTGTAAACACCATGATCCCATGAAGTGTGACAGTTGATGGAATCAAAGAGTGGGGAAGTGGAAATCGTGTTAAAACCGGTTGCTCAACGTCTGGAGACTTGGTTGATTTTCCATCCACAACTTTGTTAACTCCTCCAAGCGAGTTGCACGACTTGCTCACAATCTCATCGTGTGTATGAACACACGTGCCGTGAGACCGCTTGAGGACCAAAACCCTGAGTTAATATCCCCCATGTAACACGATTGATGTCTCGTGTGATTGTAGGAGTCTGTAAGGCGACGTGTATTTAGTTAGTCGATTCTCGACTTCATGACTTCATGGGACAATGAGTCATTGTATTGTTGAGTCGAACATGATTTGAAAATGTTCCGAGACTCATGAATTAAACATGTCTGTTGAGACAGAGAGGTATAATTCTCGAATAAATGTTGATAGCTAAAGTGAGCACATATTGTTCATTTGATGAATCGTTGAATATTGATAGTTGAACCAATATTCGTTGATGTGAGAAAATCTTTGCTCACTGAGCAAATATTGCTCGTTTGGTGAGTTACTTGAATATTGATAGTTGAACCAATATTCATCGGTGCTGAACAAATATTGTTCATCCGAAGCGAATGTTGCTCATTTGATGAATTGTTGAATATTGATAGTTGAACCAATATTCCTTGGTTTGTGCAAATATTGTTCATCCAGCAAATGTTGCTCGTTTGATGAATTATGGTAGTATGACCAAATAAAATATTAATTTAAAATCATGCAATTTGGCAGAGTATATTAGATAAGATGTTGATCATGAGATCATCGTAAAATTATTAGTATTTGAATGCGGAATTATGAACCTTGGACTCAAAACCCTAATTCAATCAATTGATGACCAATTGATGGTTTATTGAAAATTAACCATGGACTGAAGGAGGACCGGCTACATGGGATTATGGGTCGACCATGTAGCGCCCACATGCTCATGTGAACAAAAATATACCAAAGTCTCTTGAAGACCAGTTGGTGAAAGAATTATTAAATGCTGGTTTAATCATTTATTAAAATAATGCTCGTCTGAACCTTTGGTGATAAAACCTAATTGATTATGAAGAGATGAGGGACCGACCAAGGGGTCATGAAACTGACCCTGGGTGGTCACGAGATCGAATAATACTACAAAAATAGGTCCTATTAGTGAGGGTTCAAAAACCGTCACAAATAGAAAAAAACCGTCACAATAGCAAACACACCGTCACAAATACTCATTTGTGACGGGCGACCAGCCGTCTAGACTAGTTGCGTCACAAATGTTATTGGTGACGGTTTTTGTCTTTTTGTGGAGGTTTGGTCAACCGTCACTAATAGATTTCCTATCTGTGACGGTTGTGTGGCCGTCACTAATTGTACTACTACCGCCGGCAAAACTTATTCCGATAACGGCTGACAAGTCCGGTATTCTTATTTGTGACGGTTTACAAACCCTCACTAATAATTTCCGGCCGTCATCCGTCAACATTACCGGTCACCGGAATTCTCACAGGGGCTTGATTTGAGAGTTAAAGAATAGATTTTTCAGAACATAAATGTTAGGTAGAAACCTGCATTCATATATCACAAAGTTTTATAAAGTTCTCCATTGAACTTGTATTCATATATAACAAAGTTTCTCAAAGATTTGAAGCTTACATATATGCAAGTAAAATGCATATTTACTGTTTTAAAAACATCAGCCTGTGTAAAGTTTGGGATATTGTGAACACAACTGATGGCATGAAAACAAAAAAACTCATATACAAAAAGATCAGCACATATATTAGCACCTATATATCAGTCACCCATCTATATGGCATGAAAACAAAAAAAATAACATTCCCTTATATTCAAAAAAAGGAGCACCTATATGTCAGTCACTGATAGGTGTAGAATACACCGTATTTACTATCTAGTAGTTTATGCTTTCTTTGCTATTTTTCTTGTAAATTATGTATTTTACGTGTGTTTTTGAGTTATTAGGTACTCAGGAGTCGCACGGGAGAAAAGAAGAAGAAACCACCCAATTTGAGCCAAAAGAAGGCAAAAAGGTCATTTCACCAAGGAGGGAATACTATATGGAGCCCAGCCAAGGTTAAGGGAAGGTCAAAGAAGTGTCCCTTATCCAAAAGAAGGGAGTGAGAATAGCACAATTGGGATATATTTATAGTGGGTATCTGAATCCACCCATACCCTAACTTAAACCCGTACCGTTCAAACCCCGGAACCAAATTCATGACTTTCATTACAACCCTAAACCTGAGATTCATTATTTCCAATCATTTTCACACCCTAACTCGAGAGGAAAATGGCTGCTACTGTGGTTCGATTGATCGAGAGATGGAAGTAAGAATCAACTTTGAAGTCAGTGGATGTTGAGTTCGATTAATCGAGAAGGAGGAGATCGATTGCTTGGTAATTTGTTGAAGAACAGGGATCGAATCGGAGAAATTAATGGTCTGTATGGGTTCGATCTGGAGGTGGTATTGATGGTTGTTGTTGTGATGGATTGTAGAGATCGAATGGGTTTGAGTTTCCTTTGATAATGGGTTTCGATTGGAAGGTCTTTGGTTGTGGAGATTAGGGTTTCAATCGAATCAAGGATGAGTTTATTGTGTTACCATTAATGGTGTTCTTGAGCTCGTGAAAAATGGGTTTGAGCTCGATGTTGAACAACAGAGATGAAGAAATTAAGATTTGAGAGAAAGGGTTCGATTGAAGCTCGGGAGATGGGTCGTAGTCGAGCTTGCGGTTTAGTGAGAAATTGATTGGGTTTGTGTTGGTAATGAAGCTCGGTGGGTCTCGAAAGCTCGGAGATGAAGAAATTAAGGTTTATTGAAGGCCGAGTCTTTAGTGAGAAATTGCTTTGAAGAAGCAATGAAAGGCCGGAGTGAAATTGGTCTGTTGATGGAGTTTGAAGTTTGATCTGTAAGAGAATGAAGCCGCAATAGGAAGATTGAAGCAAGTTTGGAATGCACGAAGGAATAGATGATGGATTGAGGCCTAGCACAATCCAGGATCATGGAAAGAAGGTTGTATTGGCGGTGGAGTTGTTGCTGCGGAATGATGAATGTGATGCAAATGGAAGCCAGTGTGCTATAAATTGGTGGTAGCACGAGGTGATACTACGGCTGGTATTCTAGTGTGGCGGTGCTTAGATGTATGCTAGGTGCATTTACAGGGAGAAGTGCAATGTATTGGTGCCAAGTGGTGGAGCAATGAGTTAAAGTGGAGCTTTATTATTGCAATTGGTGTTGATGGCATTACGGAAACTGGTGCTTAGGCAGTGAGATTGGTGTCAAGTGTTGCGGCGAGAGATGAGAAGGTGAACTGGTTTAGGGATGGCAATGCGGTGCGGGTCAAGTTGGAACTATCTTGAGTGAGGATATGGCCTTTGGTGGCCCTAATCCGAGCTAAAGAAGCTACTGACAATGAAGTCTTAGGCTTGAGAGCCGCGCCATTTTTGCTTATAATGAAGCCATGGATTGCGGGAAGATGGCGTAGAGAATAATGGGAGATTGCGGTGTTATGGCGGTGGTGGTGTTGGTGGTGCGTAATACGGAAGAATGATGCACAATGATAGCAGATGCACGGCCAACATGGGTGGTGAGATGCTTCTTTGTGCAATAGCCTAGGCATGAGCCATCCAGGTGAGTAAAGATGATTGGACTCGACTTCGCTTTGACTCGGTCGATTTGACCCAGTTGACTCAGTGACTCCACCTCCCTTGACTCTTTGACCGATTGGCCGAGTTAGGTTGACCCGTTTACGACCGTTAGTCCTAACGGAGGACCTGACGGAATATTAAGTCGAATATTCTCTCGACGACAAAATTTTCAGGCGGCCGTGGGCGACGTTTCCGGCCAAATTCCGGCCACAATCCCGTTTCCGGCGAGCAAAATTCAGAATTTTCTATGGACTCTCTCATGGGTGTGAAGACTTGGGCTAGGAATTGGATGGAGAATTGGACTCAAATTTGGAAAGAGAAGGTGAAGAGTTGAGAAAAGCTTGGAATTGGAAATTGAATTGCAAAAGGAAAAGGATTCTAATCCTTAGAAGATTTGGAGAATTTTGAAGCTTATAAATAGAGAAGTTTTCTACAACTTCTACACACCTCTCTCACACACACACACTTGTGTTTTTGCTTGCTTTTCTAAGATTTTTCTTTTTAATTACTTGTGTGAATTTGAAACTTCTTCTTTTAATTATTATTAATTGTGTGAATTTCAAAAACATGAGTAGCTAAATTTCTTTTGATTGAGGATGAATTCCTAGTTCTTAACATGATTTGAGTTTTTGTTTTCAAATTCTATCTCTTGAAATTTTTTCACATAATTATCGCTTGTTTTTACTAATAGGAGTGATCTTAAAGACATTCATGATTGATTGATAGATTGTTTGGGTGGCCAACTAAATTGATTTGTTAATTGATCTAAAGCTAGTGAAAGTTAGGGATAAGTAATCGTTCTTTGACTCTTTACATAAGTAGAAAACACGAGACCTTGCGAGGGATTAGTGGAGCAATTGTGTGTAGAAACAACGTTAGAAAGTAGACCTTGAGCTAAGAGTCTAACTACTAATATCAACCTAAAAATTCACAAAACCTAATGCATGAGCCAATTACATCTAGGTTGAGCTAATTCTAGGTGGCTAGGTGATTAGAATCCGATAACTCGAGAACTTACGTGTCCAGGTGAAATTAGGGATTTTGGGGTTTAGCTAAGCTACCTGCTTTCACCTACGGTTGGTGATAATTTGTGACTAATAACAAGTAGAATAGAACATAACTTGATTCATTGTTTCAAAACGAAGAAGGATTCCTTGATCTTCTCTCTCTTATTGTTTTCATCTTTCAACTTTCGATTTTAATTGCTTTCTTTATTTTTATTTTGCTTTTTACACCCCCTTTCGTGACAACTTTTACAACTAGAATCTCGTGCTCCTCGTGGGATCGACCTTGACTTCCCTTATATTACTTGTTAATTAGGTAGTAAAGTATTAATTAATTTGTTTGCACCTACGACACGCATCAAATTTTGGCGCTGTTGTCAGGGAGCAACGGGCGATTTTTTAGTTGTTTTTATTCTTTTTGCTTTGTTAGATTCTTTCACAGTATCTAACTTAGTTTGTGAGAATCTTGTTTCAGTGTTATACCTTTGGTGAATGCTTAAAGGAGGTAGACCCAAGTCAATAATCTTCGATCCGGCACTCAACTAAAGGATTTCATTCGATGCGATTAACACTCCACTTTCTCCTTCTTCATCAAGTGATTGGACAAAGAGGAAGAAACAATGGCTGTCATACACTAAAGGACCTAGCTTCTCACAAGCTTGACACACAAATGGTGTATCCAAACTAATTCAACCTTCGAGATCAAGCGGGGTTGATTAGAGAGTTACCAAAGTTCCATGGCATGGTGAATGAGGACCCAAACAAACATCTTATGGACTTCTACGCCATAGTTATGGCCATGCTTCCACCGGAGACTAATGCGGATGGAGCAATGTTGAAAGCTTTCCGTTTTCTTTGGCGGGTAATGCTAAGGAATGGTTATATTATTTGCCTTCCTAAAGTATCACAACATGGAATGGTATGAAGAAAATTTTCCTCGAGAGATATTTTCCCGCATCCAAAGCTACTCAAATTATGAGGAGATTTGTGGATTGAAACAACAAGTGGGAGAATCATTGTATGAATGTTGGGAGCGATACAAGAGGTTGGTGGCAAGCTGTCCACACCATCAATTTAGTGACGTTATGATACTCCAATACTTCTATGAAGCTCTCCACTCAAGTGATAGGTCTCTTCTTGACGCTTGGGTGGTGGTGCACTAATGAACAAGACTTTGGCCAAGAAGCTAGAGAGTTGATTGAAAGTATGGCGGCAAACTCTCGCAACAATTCTACACAAGGGATGAACCAACGGTTGGCGAGTGCATGAAGTTAGTGATTCTTCATCGCATCTTGATCAAAGGATGAGTAACATGGAGACAATGATTCAAAGGATGGCAAATTATTAGGATGATGAGACCGAACAAGTGAATGCTTTATATCCAAATCAAAGGCCAAGGTACGATCCATACTCCAATACCTATAATCCGGGTGGAAGGATCATCCCAATTTTAGTTATGCAAACAAGCAAGCGGCGGCTTCAAATCCATATGCACAACAAGGTGGTTTTCAACAATCACGATTCCAACCTCAACAACAAGGTTTATCAACAATTCCAACCTCAAGTGAAAGAACAAGGATCTTCAATTGATGATAAGCTTAATGTCATGATGCAAGGTTTGCAAGGTCTTACTTCTATGTTCCAACAAAGCCAACAAAATCAACAAAAGACCGATTCGGCCATCAAGGACTTACAAAATCAAATGGGACAATTGGCGGCCGATGTGAATTTATTGAAATCTCAAGCATCCACAAAACTTCCTTCACAACCATTTGTGAATCAAGAGAGAATGTTAATGCGGTTACTTTAAGAAGTGGAAGAAAAGTGGAGGGTCCAAGTCATCATGAGGAAGTTAGTGAAGAGGTAGTCAATGACAAGGAGGAAACCGCACCAAAGGAGAATTCCACATCAAACGATCAATCCAAGGAACCGGTTTCTACTTTCACTACTCCACCTCCTTTTCCTAGTCGTTTTGCTAAATCCAAGAAAGAAGCTCAAGACAAGGCACTTATGGATATCTTCAAGAAGATTGAAATCAACATCCCATTCATTGAGGCAATTAAGACAATTCCAAGGTATGCCAAGTTCATGAAGGAATTATGCATCAAGAAGGATAGGTTGCTTGATAATGAAATTACTAAAGTTGGCGAGAGTGCGTCGGCTATGCTATTGAAGAAGATGCCTACAAAGTGCACGGATCCGGTGGTTTCACGGTGCCAATTACAATTGGTAAGCAAAGGTTTGAACATGCTTTACTTGATTTGGGAGCTTCCATTAGTGTGATGTCGGTGAAATATATGACTCCTTGAATCTTGGACCTTTGAAAGAGACAAGAGTTATTATCCAATTGGCAAACAAGTCTAACATATATCCAAAGGGGCTTGTAGAAGACGTGCTAGTGCAAGTAAATGAGCTTATTTTTCCGGTGGACTTCTTTGTGGTGGATATGGACAACAATGAGAACCGAGCATCTACTTCTTTACTTCTTGGGAGGCCATTCATGAAGACCGCAAAGACGAAGATTGATGTTGATAAGGGTACACTCACTATGGATTCGACAAGGAGATAATACACTTTAACATATTTGAAGCTATCGCTACCCAAGTGATGTGCATTCCGTTTACTCCATTGATGTGGTTGATTCATTAGCGCAACAAATGGTGGAATTGAACCAAGAGGATGAACTTGATGTGGTGTTGCAAAAGAGCATTGAATTGGACGTCCATGGCTTATCTAACTTGGATGTTGAAATCTCCAAGGAATTGGTGGAGATGTGTGGAGCTTTGGCGACATTGCAAGAAGCTAAAAAGGGTGATGTTTATATATTTCTTTACCCGTGAATGATGAAATACTTGTACCATCGATTGTGAAGGCGCCCAAACTAGAATTGAAGCCGCTTCGGACCATTTGAAGTATGCTTTCTTGGGAGATGGAGATGAGCTTCCGGTGATTATTTCTAAGAACCTCACACCGGTACAAGAAGACCGTTTGCTTAGAGTCTTGAAAGAACACAAAACGGCTATTGGGTGGACAATTGCGGACATCAAAGGTATTAGTCCATCCATGTGCATGCATAGGATTCTATTGGAGGAGAACGTGAAGCCGGTGCGTGATGCTCAACGTCGGCTAAATCCTCCCATGATGGAGGTTGTGAAAGAAGAGATACTCAAATTGCTAAGTGTGGGGTAATCTACCCAATTTCCGATAGCAAGTGGGTAAGTCCGGTTCAAGTGGTACCAAAGAAGTCCGGTGTCACGGTTGTTAAATAATCAAGATGATGAACTTGTTCCTACAAGAGTTCAAACCGGATGGAGAGTGTGCATTGACTATAGAAAGCTTAATTCCGCAACCCGCAAGGATCACTTTCCCTTACCTTTCATTGATCAAATGTTGGAGCGGTTAGCGGGGCATTCTTATTATTGCTTTTTGGATGGTTATTCGGGATACAATCAAATTGTTATTGCAGGAGGACCAAGAGAAGACCACTTTCACTTGTCCGTTTGGAACGTTTGCATATAGACGGATGCCGTTTGGCCTTTGCAATGCGCCGGCTACTTTTCAAAGATGCATGGTGAGTATATTCTCGGATTATGTGGAGCGCATTGTCGAGGTATTTATGGATGACTTTAGTGTTTATGGCAATTCTTTTGATGGTTGTTTAAATAACCTTGAACTAATTCTTAAACGATGCATAGACACAAACCTTGTCCTTAATTGGGAGAAATGTCACTTTATGGTAAACCATGGCATAGTACTTGGTCACATTGTGTCCTCTCGAGGGCTCGAAGTGGACAAGTCAAAGATAGATTTAATAAGAAACTTACAATATCCCACTTCGGTGAGGAAATCCGTTTCTTTTCTTGGCCATGCGGGTTTCTATAGGCGGTTTATCAGGATTTCTCCAAAATCTCCATGCCGATGTGCAAGTTATTACAAAAGGAGGTACCTTTCGACTTCAACAAGGAATGCGAGGATGCTTTTGACAAATTAAAGGATATGTTGACAAGTGCGCCAATTATCAAATCACCGGATTGGAATCTTCCATTTGAGTTAATGTGTGATGCTAGTGATTATGCGGTTGGAGCCGTTTTGGGTCAAAGGGTGGACAAGTTGTCCCATGTTATATATTATGCATCTAGGACCCTTAATGATGCACAAATCAATTATTCTACCACGGAAAAAGGAGTTATTGGCTATAGTTTTTGCTTTGGAGAAATTTCGATCATATTTGGTGGGTACGAAGGTTATTGTGTATTCCGATCATGCCGCACTAAGACACTTAATAAAGAAGAAAGAAGCTAAGCCAAGATTAATTCAGGTGGATCCTATTGTTACAAGAGTTCGACATAGAAATTCGTGATAAGAGGGTGTGGAGAATACCGTTGGATCATCTTAGTAGACTTGTTATGTCTCAAGAGGAACTTCCATTACATGACCGCTTTCCGGACGAACAACTTTTCTCCATGGAAGAATCAACTCCTTGGTATGCGGATATAGTGAATTACTTAGTGACAAGGAAAGTACCTAGTACAATGTCTAATTTCCAAAAGATGAAACTTAAGAAGGTAGCTAAGCAATATGTGTGGGATGAACCATACTTATGGAAATATGGCGTCGATCAAATAATGCGAAGGTGCGTGCCTAATTCGAATTTCAATCCATTCTCTCCTTTTGCCACACTTTTGCATGTGGTGGCCACTTTGGTTCGAA
The DNA here is from genome assembly GCA_023531295.1 of Papaver armeniacum. Classification (NCBI taxonomy): domain Eukaryota; kingdom Viridiplantae; phylum Streptophyta; class Magnoliopsida; order Ranunculales; family Papaveraceae; genus Papaver; species Papaver armeniacum. The sequence goes on along the minus strand of JAJJWW010000825.1, from coordinate 25,697 downwards.
GCGTCTGCTCTCAAAGTTCTCGAGAGTGGATTTTATTGGCCCACCTTGTTTGAAGATTCATATGTTTTTTGTAAATCGTGTGATAGATGTCAACGAACGGGCAATCTAGGTGCTCGAAATCAAATGCCACTCACACCAATTCTCACCGTTGAGATTTTTGATGTGTGGGGTATTGATTTTATGGGCCCTTTTGTCAATTCGAATGGGAATTTTTATATACTTCTTGCGTTGATTATGTTTGAAATGGGTGGAAGCTAGAGCCACCAAGACTAATGACTCTCAAGTTGTTTGTGATTTTGTAAGGGAAAACATTTTCAATAGGCATGGAACACCAAGAGTGGTGATAAGTGATGGAGGCTCACATTTCAAGAAGGCTTTCCACACTCTCCTCAAGAAGTACAACATAACACACAAAAATTGGTACGCCTTATCATCCACAAACTAGTGGACAAGCGGAAATTTCAAATCGTGAGATTAAGTCCATTCTTGAGAAAACGGTGAATACCACAAGGAAAGATTGGAGCTTTAAACTCAATGATGCACTTTGGGCGTATAGGACGGCGTATAAGACACCGATTGGTATGTCTCCATATAGGATGGTTTATGGCAAGGCTTGTCATCTTAGGTTGAACTTGAACATAAGGCTTATTGGGCGATAAAGAAATTCAACATGGAGTATGATGAAGCGGGGAAACAAAGGAAGTTACAACTACATGAGTTAGAGGAGATACGCAATGATGCTTATGAGAGTGCCCGGATTTACAAAAGAAAAGACTAAGCTTTTCATGACAAGATGATTTCTCGTAAAAGTTTCATTGTGGGACAAAAAGTCCTTTTATATCATTCTCGTCTTAAACTATTTCACCGAAAGTTAAGGTCCGTTGGATTGGACCATATGTTGTTACTAATGTTTTCCTCATGGTGCGATTGAAATTACTAGTCTTGAGACAATTCAATCTCCAAAGTCAACGGCCATAGGTTGAAGCCATACTATGAGAACATCGCTTATGTGAATTTGGATGAACTTTCGTTTGGAGATGCACTCCCTCTGGAGGAGTAATGTGCCGCAAGAGCTACGTCGGGCCGTCGACTTTAAAACAAGCGCTTAATGGAGGCAACCCGTCGGCTTTGTATTTCTTATCTTTTTGCTTTTTGTTTTTTCTTTTTCTTGTTTCTTATCATGTTAAAATTTCCCACCTTGACTTTACTAGGAGGATTCAATTACATTGAGGACAATGTAAGGTTTAAGTGTGGGGAGTGGTTAAGCATGTTTTAAAACAAAAAATACAAAAAAATGAAAAAATTTGAAAAAAAAAAAAAAGAGTTTTACTTAAAATTCCAACTTTTAAAGATTTTAGAGTCACTAGCATACTTCTAGGTATGTTTACATAGAGATTTTGACCAGACATAATTGAACTTGGAAATGTTAGAGAACTACATTCGGATTTCTTGTTTGTTTGAGTGTTAAATAATGGATTTAATCATGCTTGATGCGAATTTGGTGCGGGGAGAAGTGCGTTATTAGAGTTCTTTGATCAATCATTAGTGGAGACTACCCGTATTCATATCATGAGAGGCACCGACCAGAAATCTTCCACCTACTAAAGAGCTTCTTTTGAGTGTGTGTCACCGTACGTTAATTCCGGGTAGAATGGTGAGCTACCCAACCTCCCACCACTAAAAGCACTACTCTTTGATCTCTTGAGTGCTAATTTTGTCAATCATGAGGGTGACGTCCATGGATGAAAGCCTCCTTCTTGTAGTTCGATTTGCGTTAGCACCATTCTCTATCGACAACAACGGATCCATAGAAACACATTCATCATCAACAAGGAGCGACATCAAAATCTCTGACAAGGAAAGTTGGAAAAGTTTAAGGTTTACAAGCAACGGCAAAAAGAGCAAATTTCAAATACAAGTAAAGCAACATACAAAGAGCAGATTTTTACATATATGTTGAAGACTTACAATACAATGAGGTAATTTTTATATTCAAGTATGAAGACTTATTCATGAAAGCGAAGAAAATTAAAAGGTGAGAATTTTTTGAAGTTTATGATTTCAAGGCGATACAAGTTGTGAAGAATCAAGCGGTAAAATACTTCTCCCACGGCCATGGTTTATTTTTGTATTTTATTTCTCTTGTTTAAAAAAAAAAAAAAAAAAAAAAAAAAAAAAAAAAAATTAAAAAAAAAAAAAAAAAAAAAAAAAAAAGAAAAGAAAAAAAAAAAAGAGAGAAAAACAAGAGAAATATTTGTTTTGTTAATAAGCCGTGGGAAGGAAAATTTATAAGGAAGTTTCAAGCGACAAGGATTTTTAAGGTAAAAAGAGTTACAAATTGTTAAGGATTTATGAAATTCAAGGGTTTATCATCAATAGTTGAAACCAAAGACGAAGATCAAAGTTAAAGACGGAGCGGAAGATGTTTCTTGGATGCCGTGAGAGTGGTGTTATCATAATTGGCAATCGGATGTGAAGGTGAGTAAGTAATCTCATCCTCAATATAAATGGTTGATTTCCTTTCGTAGAGATCGTCGAGAAAAATGGTTTTTCAAAATATTAAAAGATGTGGGTTTTCAAAATATTTCGGAAGTTATCCTTCCCACCATTCAACGTGTTGCGAGAATTCTCTCTTTATTCCTACCTGCACACATGTGAGAACCATAAAAAAGCCGACTTTTGAGTGCAATTATCATAAAATCCTTTTTGGTGAGGATCGAAGTGAGAAATGCTTATTGATCGTTTCTCAAACACGCATTCTCTCATTATGGTGTGGTTATTTCTCACTCAACATTTAAGAATGAGAATATGTTCTTTAGTATTTCTAACTTCTTATTACTAGCATCGTGAAACTCTATGTCCTCATAACTCTTTGGATGCTTGTGACGCTTTGAACGCTTTGAAGTTGTGAGTTTTTAGTTTGATTTGCTCGAGGACTAGCAAAGTCTAAGTGTGGGGGAATTTGATAGGTGTAGAATACACAGTATTTACTATCTAGTAGTTTATGCTTTCTTTGCTATTTTTCTTGTAAATTATGTATTTTACGTGTGTTTTTGAGTTATTAGGTACTCAGAGTCGCACGGGAGAAAAGAAGAAGAAACCACCCAATTTGAGCCAAAAGGGCAAAAAGGTCATTTCACCAAGGAGGGAATACTATATGGAGCCCAGCCAAAGGTTAAGGGAAGGTCAAAGAAGTGTCCCTTATCCAAAAGAAGGGAGTGAGAATAGCACAATTGGGATATATTTATAGTGGTATCTGAATCCACCCATACCCTAACTTAAACCCGTGCAGTTCAAACCCTAACCAAATTCACCCACTTTCATTACAACCCTAAACCCGAGATTCATTATTTCCAATCATTTTTCACACCCGAACTCGAGAGGAAAATGGCGCCGCCGTGGTTCGATTGATCGAGAGATGGAAGTAAGAATCAACTTGAAGGCTAGTGGATGTTGAGTTCGATTAATCGAGAAGGAGGAGATCGATTGCTTGGTGACGCTGTTGAAAGAACGGGGATCGAATCGGAGAAATTAATGGTCATTATGGGTTCGATCTGGAGGTGGTATTGATGGTTGTTGTTGTGATGGATTGTAGAGATCGAATGGGTTTGAGTTTCACGGTAATGGGTTTCGATTGGAAGGTCTTTGGTTTGTGGAGATTAGGGTTTCAATCGAATCAAGGTTTGAGTTTATTGTGTTACCATTAATGGTGTTCTTGAGCTCGTGAAAAATGGGTTTGAGCTCGATGTTGAACAACGGGGAGAGATTGAAGAAATTAAGGTTTTAAAGGGGATTGAAGGAGATGTTTATGATGGTGAAGGTGGATTGAAATTGGGTTTGTGTTGGTAATGGTGCTGAGCTTGCTCGGTTTAGTTTTAAAGAGAAGGAGCTGAGCTTGATCTTTGCTATTGAAGAAGCCGAGGTCTCGAAAACTGGAGGTGAAATTGATTGTCTGTTGCTTAATGGGGGTCATGTGGGTGATGGAGTTTGAAGTCTCAGAAGAGAATGAAGCCGCAATAGGAAGATTGAAGCAAGTTTGGAATGCCTGAAGGAATAGATGATGGATTGAGGCCTGGCACAACTGAGGCTCATGGAAAGAAGGCTGTATTGGCAGTGGAGTTGTTGCTCTGGAATGATGAATGTGGTCTGCAATGGAAGCCAGGTGCTGCTATAAATTGGTGGTAGCCTGAGGTGATACTACAGCTGGTATTCTAGTGTGCGGTGCTTAGATGTATGCTAGGGTGTATTACGGAGAAGTGCAATGTATTGGTGCCAAGTGGGTGGAGCAAAGAAAGTTAAAGTGGAGTATTTGGGTGGTGTTGATGGCATTACGAACTGGTGCTTGAAGCAGTGAGATTGGTGTCAAGTGTTGCGGAGATGAGAAGGTGAACTGGTTTAGGGGATGGCAATGCAGGTGCAGGTCAAGTTGGAACTATCTTGGTTAGGATATATGCACTGTGGCTGCTAATCGAGCTAAAGAAGCTACACGGACAATGAAGTCTTAGGCTTGAGAGTGGCGTCATTTTGCTTATAATGAAGCCATGGATTGCGAGGGAAGATGGCAGTAGAGAATAATGGGAGATTGCGGTGTTATACATTTTAAATGTTGGGTGATGCTTATTATCTGAAGAGAATGATGCACAATGATAGCAAGATGCACGACCAACATGGGCTCGGGAGATGCTTCTTTGTGCAATAGCCTAGGCATGAGCCATCCCAATTTGAGTAAAGATGATTCGTACTCGACTCTTTGACTTTGGTCGATTTGACCCGAGTTGACTCAAATGACTCCACCTCCCCTTGACTCTTTGGTGACGATTGACCGTTAGGTTGACCCGTTTGACCGTTAGTCCTAACGGAGGACCGGACGGAATATTAGTCGAATATTCTCTCGACGACAAAATTTTCAAGTGGCCGGGCGGCGCGTTTCCAGGCCAAATTCAGGCCACAATCCCGATTTCCAAGCGAGCAAAATTCCAGAATTTTCTATGGACTCCTCTCATGGGTGTGAAGACTTGGGCTAGGTTGGATGGAGAATTGGACTCAAATTTGGAAAGAGAAGGTGAAAGAGTTGAGAAAAGCTTGGAATTGGAAATTGAATTGCAAAAGGAAAAGGATTCTAATCCTTAGAAGATTTGGAGAATTTTGAAGCTTATAAATAGAAGTTTTCTACAACTTCTACACACTCTCTACACACACACACTTGTGTTTTTGCTTGCTTTTCTAAGATTTTTCTTTTTAATTACTTGTGTGAATTTGAAACTTCTTCTTTTAATAATTATTAATTGTGTGAATTTCAAAAACATGAGTAGCTAAATTTCTTTTTGATTGAGGATGAATTCCTAGTTCTTAACATGATTTGAGTTTTTGTTTTCAAATTCTATCTTGAAATTTTTCACATAATTATCGCTTGTTTTTACTAATAGGAGTGATCTTAAAGACATTCATGATTGATTGATAGATTGTTTGGGTGGCCAACTAAATTGATTTGTTAATTGATCTAAAGCTAGTGAAAGTTAGGGATAAGTAATCGTTCTTTGACTCTTTACATAAGTAGCAAACACGAGACCTTACGGAGGGATTCCGTGGAGCAATTGTGTGTAGAAACAACGTTAGCAAGTAGACCTTGAGCTAAGAGTCTAACTACTAATATCAACCTAAGAAATTCACAAAACCTAATGCATGAGCCAGTTACATCTAGGTTGAGCTAATTCTAGGTGGCTAGGTGATTAGAATCCGGTAGTCGAGAACTTCCGTGTCCTATGATACTAGAGGATTTAGGGGTTTAGCAAGCTGTTTGCTTTACCTACGGTTGGTGATAATTTGTGACTAATAACAAGTAGAATAGAACATAACTTGATTCATTGTTTCAAAACGAAGAAGGATTCCTTGATCTTCTCTCTCTTATTGTTTTCATCTTTCAACTTTCGATTTTAATTGCTTTCTTTATTTTTATTTTGCTTTTTACACCCCCCTTTCGTGACAACTTTTACAACTAGAATCTCGTGCTCCTCGTGGGATCGACCTTGACTGCCCTATATTACTTGTTAATTAGGTAGTAAAGTATTAATTAATTTGTTGTGGTTACGACACGCATCAGTCACCCATCCATACACCATCTTCCATTCATGGACTGTTCCTCATATCCGCGTCAGTAACAACCTCGTATGTCCTGTAACATACAAACCATTTCAAGCATTATCATCGCAGAAAGTTTCATGCCAGGTTCAAGGTTTTTAAGGAGGAAATCACTTAATGAAGCAAGTCAGTTACCTCAATTGTGCCTCCAGCTCTGCAATTCTATCCAAGGCTCCCTGATAAGCTGTGTTGGTATCTCCCGGCTCATCATGCGCAACAAGAAGTGCCTCTAATTCAGTTATCCGTTGCGTTGCTGCTTGATGTTCTGCAGGAGTATTCTCCAGTTGTTGTCGAAGGTTCAAAATTTCTGCATTTGGTTCAGTGGTAGGCTTGGTTGATGACCCTGTCACATATAAAGCATAGATCAATCTGATCTAAGAGGGGATTGTATCCTGTGTTTCAATAGGTTCCTAAACAATGTTAATTTGGACCAATTGGTTAAGGTCAGTAGACTCCATAAAAATGATCACAAAACTGAAACTAGGCATGGAAATAGAAACAAGTCTACCTATGTTTAATCCCAAACACATCCATAAAAATCTGTGTTCATGTAACATTCCAAATTTTTGCAAATGAGATGCATTACTCACAGTGACATAAAAGCTTACCTCTGCTGCATACTTTGCATGTGGTTTAGAGCCAGTGGTATGGTGAAAGTTTTGTTTCTCCCTGTTTATTTTGTTCACATTGCATATTTCCTAGACCAATTACATATAAGATTATAGTGTTATGAATGCTTAATATTAGTAAACATATATCGAATTGAAACTTATACTTAACAAAAGTTAAACAAAAGCTATTCATTTTTCTTGAATAAAAATCATCTGCAACACCAAAAGCAAAACACGGAATAAAATAGAAAAGAAAAAAAAAGAATATTGGCACTTACTTGTTTCTTCACATCAGTTTCCAAAACCTCAACGAGTATCCTCCACTGGCTCTCAACAACATTATCTGGTGGATGTGCAATACGTTCTTCCACTGAATTGCACAAAAGATTAAAAACATTAATATAGTAAATATGGATTCAGTAATCTACCTTTATTTCAAGTATCACATTTTGAATTAACACTGACGACATGCATTTCCAGTCTCCTACTGTCAACGGTAGTTTGCTTCCATCTTTCGCTAGATGACTGATATATTTGGTTAGGTAAGTACCATTTTCCCCATCCTACAATCAAAGTTACGATGATGTTAGTAAAGATATATCGAATTGACACTTACACTGATAATTAGAGATTTATCGCTAAAAAGTAAGCAAAACATGAAAAGAGACAATTTACTTCAAACTACACTTACATAACTACCATCTAAGATTCCTAACCTCAACTACATTTCCATCACCCCTGCAACACACTAAACATACATCTTTACTTCAAAACATTAATGGATCAATAACATCATCAACTCCATCCATGTCATGCAACACATCCCTAGCTACAACTACAACGTCACTACATACCCACCAAATCGTATTCATCTCCTCATTGACTCCACCAATAGTCCCATGTAAGTAAGCATTTCTAGTTCACAGTTGAGAAGCGAGCATCAATCGTCAAAGCAAGCATAGATTAAATGGGTACAACTTATAAAATAAAGTTAAGCAACTCGATGATCAAACTGGCAAAGAAAGGGAATCTCGATCAAGAAATGAATTCAAAATACAACAGTGAGAACTAAACAACACAAATCCGGGACAACAAGAAGGAAAACTGTTAACTCAAGCTTATTAATGAACTTACTACAACATCAACTTCAACAAAGATCAACAACAACACGACATCAACAAGAAGCAGTGAGCAAATGAATAAACAATGGAGAAATTAATGCTGCTCGTAAAGATATGTACAAATTCAACTATGAAAGAAACTAAAAATTAAGGATAGCAACAAGCTATAAACTCAGCAAATCACAGCAGCAATACAAACAAATTCAACTATTGACTCCACTAATAGTCCCCTGTAGTTCAACCCCTTCACCAAATTAAACCTAAACTCCCACTAGCTCATTCATACTCAATTTTTTTGTTATTCTACATTCATCATAACCCAAATGCAATCACTAACCCCAACTTGTAATAACATCAAATCTTCTTCAAACCAAAACTATTATCTCATCCTCTTTATCTATCATTCAAACTCAAGAACACTTATAACCAAAAACCTATTTTGGGATGAACTAATTCCCAATTGATTCATTATAGAAACTGAAATTAAACTATATACATAATCCAAACTTCAATTGAAAGCAAACCCATCAGTAATTGACCAATCTATAAACTAATTTCACACAAAAACAGAATTAATTATAGAAACCCTAAATCCAACTTACCTTTCTGTTGAGTTTGAATCAACACAGGGATTGACAACATAACCATCAACTATCTCCATCAAAAACCTCTCCATCAACACACCAGTATTAGTTTTCAATGAATCCCTCTTTTGAAATTGATAATGATAGAGAAGGGGAAAAGAGGAACAAAAGAGAAAGGATAAATTGAAAACAAAAAAAGAAAGGAAATTAAATTAAATTTCTTTTCAATCAAAGTCTTCACCTTAAAACACTGCTGGAGGAGGTCCTTAAAGCTTCCTCCTTTATCCTGCTTAAAAAATAAACAAGAAATTAAAAGTAACAAAGAAAACAAAAACCCTAGAAATTAAAAAAAACAAAATCTTCTTTTAAGATTAGATTTTCACCTTAACGGATTCTGGTTCCTCAAAGTTTCCTCTTTAGTTCCTGAAAAACGAGAAACAAGTAATTAAAATTAAGATTTATCAAAAAAAAAAAACAAAAACAGATGGACGAGGTGATAACACAGAGAAGCGACGACATGGTAATAGAGAAGAGGTGGAGTAAACCTAGCTCTCAGTTCTTCAGCAGAGAAAAAATGGCGGAGAAAAAAATGGAAGTGAATAAACCAGATCTGTTTTGAGCGAGATAAAACAAGAGAAAACGAATAAAAAAAGAAAAAGGAAAAATTTAGTAAAATATGGTGTAGTTACACGCGGGAGAAGGAGAAACATGGAGCCAATTCTCAAAACAATTTTGACGGCTGAGAAACCGTAGCTAATAGTCTGCCGGAAAAAAAAACTTATATTGTCGGAAACTCGAAACCGACCAAATAAAAACTACCCTTTGACTATTCCTAGCATTTCCTACGGTTGGTCAAAAACCCTCACAAATAGCAACTATTTGTGACACCCAAAAAAAAAAAACCCCTCATTAATAGGACCTATTTTTGTAGTTATATCGTCTTATGAAGTTCCAAGTTGTTTGGAAGAGTTTTGGACCTAATGCGTGCAATTGCGCAAATTAGGTCAAATTGTGAAAATACGTGGGACCGACTCCTTGCAATCCAAATAGATAACCTTGGTCGGTCAAGGTAACATGCTCACGTCACCAAAGTGTTCGTATCTCGCCCGAGAATTTTGATATTTTATGGTGTGCGTTTGAGCAATATTTTGAGAAAATATGAAGAAATCGGATTTTTGCTTCAAACTGGCAAAACTTCATGAGATGAAGGAAAAAAAAAGAATCATGAAACGTGGGACCGGCTATGGCCAAGGCATGGCCTGGCCGCCAAAGAGCCCTGGTCCCCATGGCATTTTTCCTAATTTTATAATATTTTTCATGATTTTAGGGAAATATCATAAAACCAAGGAGTTTGTTGAAACCAAGGAATTTTATTTGAAATCAAGGAGTTTCCATGAGATGAGAAAACATAAATAATAATAATAATAAAATAAGGGGTGTGGGGACCTACTTGGGCATGCTCTGGCTGGCTAGGGCCCTGGTCCCGTGAGTTTTCCCTAATTTTATGTATTATTTCATGATTTGAAGGAAATATCATGAAATCAAGGAATTTCATGGGATCAAGGAAACATAAAAATAATAATAATAAAATAAGGGGCGTGTGGGACCGTTTAGGGCATGACCTACGGCCAGGGCCCCGTCCCACGAGTTTCCCCTAATTTTTATTAATTTTCATGATTTGAAGGAAATATCATGAGATTAAAGAGTTTTCATGAGATTAGGGAAATAATAATAAAATATTGAGGAATCATGAGGTGTGGGACCTACCATAAGTAGGGCATAGCGGATCTGCTAGTAGACACTAGCCCCATGACACCTTTCCCAATTTTATATTATTTACTTGATGCGAAGGAACACCATGAAACGGAGGAGTTTCCTTAAAACGAATGATATCTGTTCAAATGAAAGGATTTTCATAAGATCAAGGAAAATAATAAAAAATTTGATAAAATATAGAATTGGGCGTGGGACTGGGACTGGTCACGACACGACCGGACGACCGGTGGGCCCAGTCCCTCAGTGCCTTGGTTAATATTTTATTATTAATTATTTTCTTTCTTATTTTGCATAGGTTCATCGTCTCGTCGTATTTTGAAATACTCATTCGTGCATTCAGGTGCTTGTTAATGCACTATTTTCGAGTACATCTGCACCATTTCTGTCGGGGCTTATTCGAAGGTATCTCAGATGCCCGTGTGTTGAATATTTATTACTAACCCATGGAATTATGCTGGGAAAAAACATAAATTGAAGTAACGAAATATTATGAAAAACATTGAATATTTTCCAGTGGATTCGATTAATGAATCTAGTGATTTTAAGAATAATTAATTGATGACTCTATACTAGTACGATCGTCTAGGAGCATTAATTATTCAAGAATTGAGTGATATGAGCTTGTTGAAGCGTCATATTTTCTTTTATACAAATCAGGAAAACATTGTTACATCTTGAAGACGTTATCGCTCTATACTAGAAAGCAAATTGTCTAGAGCCGTCTAATCTTTCGATTTTATATAAAAGTAATTACTCAAACCGCTCGTTTTCACGAGATATGCTATTGCCTCACTGAGAGACTATATATCTACATATACTCTGAGAGACAGTATTCCCAGTCAGAGATTCTTGTGGCATGAGCTTTCATGCTTTCGATAGGAGACATGAGCCTCAATACTCATCTGATTTCTGGATCAGGACTACATACAATTATGGGTTTACGATTTTAGCCCTTGTCGAAAATCCACCATCTATAACGCACAAACTGTGATATTTCAATTATATAAACAAATATAATGCGAAAAAGAAATAACACAGACACCAAAAATTTCGTTAACGAGGAAACCGCAAATGGAGAAAAACCCCGGGACCTAGTCCAGATTTGAACACCACATTGTATTAAGTCGCTACAGACACTAGCCTACTCCAAGTTAACTTCGTACTGGATGTAGTTGAGCCCTAATCAATCTCACACTGATCAAGGTATAATCGCGTTCCTTACACCTCTCCGAATCCTAACAGACTCTCAGACACTTGATTCCCTTAGCTGATCTCACATACAACTAAGAGTTACTACGACCCAAAGTCGAAGACTTTAATAAACAAATCTGTCTCACAGAGAAAAATCTACTGAATAGATAAATCTGTATCCCACAAAAATTCCTATGAGTTTTGTCCCGTTTTTTGATAAATCAAGGTGAACATGAACCAATTGATACACCTGACTTATATCCCCGAAGAACATCCTAGTAATATCAATCACCTCACAATAATCTTAGTTGTACGGTAGCGAAACAAGATATTGGGAATCACAAACGATGAAACGAAGATCTTTGTGACTACTTTTTATCTTGCTTTTATCGGAGAATAAATCTCGAAAGCAAATCTTAGAGAAGATAGTACTGAATACGATATAAAACAAATAGATCGTAACATGCAACTACAAAGAAATTTTTGGGTCCTGCATCACAATCCCAATGAAGTCTTAAGTTCATTAAATTACAGTGGTTTTGGGAAAAACCTAAGGTTAAAGAAGAATCGACTCTAGTCGCAACTAGTATCACACAGGAGGTGGGGATTAGATTACCCAGATTGCTAGAGTTCTCCTTTATATAGTTTTCAAATTAGGGTTTGCAATCTAAGTTACCTTGGTAACAAAGCATTCAATATTCACCGTTAGAGGAAACCCTGATTAGATTCAAGCTAATATCTTTCAACCGTTAGATCGAGCTTAGCTTGTTATGCACAAATAAAATGTACTTTCATTTAGATAAGGCTAACCGTACCTAAACATGTACACACGGTTGGTTCAACAATAGTTAGCCGAAGTTAGCCATGTGAATACTTTCTTATCTACATTGTTCATCTCAATCACAACTAGTTCAAGTGACCCAAATGAAACTAGTTATGGAGTTGTTCAATTGTTTATATTCTCGTAGAAGTATACATGACAAAATTGAAGCAAAATCGATTTTGATTCACTTGAATCAATTCATGAACATTATAGCCACGGTTTACAAAAGATTGCATTCCTTAATATATAAAAAATGTATTAGTTCATGAACAAACCGATTTTAGAACTTAACCTACTCAGGTATGCAAACTTGTACGCATACCTAAGTGGTCGGACTAAGTTTGGGTTCGCCAGTATGAGAACATGTACGCATACCACCAAACTCAGTTGAAATTCCGGAACTTGAAACTCACGCCAGTATGCATAACGGTATCCATACTTAAGTTCCCGGACTTTCACAAAACCAAACAGTACGCATACGAGTATGCATACCATGGTTCCCGGACTTCCATTAAACCAAACACTATGCATACCATGGTTTCGATATGCACAACATATATGCAAGTGCGCATACTATGCTATATCCAATCATGGTTAATCGTTCCAAACTCCCATTTCAATCATTGAAACATTCTCGAAAGACGGGAATAGTTATCCCACACAAACTATTAGCTTCAAAGCAATTTTCAAGTGATCGAATGATCAATACGAAACATTCTGAGTCTACATCAAATGATTATCTCACACAAATCATGTAAGATGTTACAAGCAAATTTCCACATGATCATCTTTTGACTTGCTTCAAGAACATAATATGAATTTGGTTAAAGCAAAAGCTTACCAACACATATTTCGAGAAATATGTAAGCGAGTTAAACTCAGCTCGAAATCTCAAAAGTGTATAAACTGAAAACTATATCGTTATACAACTTTTGTCTCAAGAAGGAGATAGAGTAGAAATAGACTTTCTGAGAGATAGATGAGTTCAAGTCTTCACATACCTTTTATTGATGAAGTTCCACAAGCTCTCCTTAGTAGTTCTTCGTCTTCAATCGATGAACGCCATGAAGTCTAAATCTCAACTACACAATCTATCCTAGTCCGAAACTTAACTAAGTAGTCTAGAAATCAAGACTTATAGTTTTGGAAACTAAACTTGACAAACAAGCTTGAGATAGCAATGCTTACGATTTCGACTGAGCAATGCTCTAACAATCTTCCCCTTTGTCAATTTGAGTGACAAAAATATCAATACATATGGATTACAAAGTAAATAAACTTTGTAGCTTCTCATCCAAATGCTTGATCTCCTTAGTTCTTCAATATTACCCAAAATCTTCGTCACTTCCAAATACTCCATGATTCTAAAGGTGTTCAACTCAACATCATAGTTGTTGGAGATCCGTGGCTATAACAATATATAAACACAAGATGTTTTCGTATTGTTATACAGTGTCATGGTATTATCACACAACATCAAAGTTCAATTGTATCACAACTTTGACAATAATACTATGGTGATATGTATCACTCCCCTTAGTCAATACTTCATCTCACATGAAAACCACTCCCCCTTACATAATGATATGTAAACCATATGTATTTGTAGCGTGAACTACACATTACCCCCCCTCTTTTTTCAATAAAATTGGCAAAGGTACGAAAACTAGTGGGATCCTAATGAAATTTTCATATAGATACTTCATGACTAAAAAAGAATATATCAACTTTTTTTTATTGCAATCATCAAGGAGTTTATAAAGATACAAGATAACCCCTATAATATTCCGCAGCCGCACTCCCCACAAAGATTTGGCAATTAAGTACAAGTTCAATTAAGAACTCTCCCCCATAAAATGTCAATCTCGAAAGAACAACTAGAGCGACCTTACTTATACAAGAAAAGAAGTATTTCTTTGGACATTAACAAATAATCATGAAAACATGAATTTGTATCCAAAATACTCAATTAAATTAACCACAAGAGAACCCATGATAAATTTAATCGTAAATATTAGAGCACCGCTGGTCGAACTCGCATGCGTTGCTATCTCAAGCATGTTTGTCAATGTTAGTGATCAAAACTATAAGTCTTGATTTCTAGCCTATTTATAGATGTCTCGGACTAGGACATAGTTTGTATAGTTGAGCTTAGACTTCACGGCGTTTATCACTTGAAGACGAAGAACTACTTAGAGAGCCCGTGGAACTTCATCGACAAAAGGTATGTGGAGACTTAAACTCATCTTTCACTTGGAAAGTCTATTTATACTCTATCTCCTATATTGAGACATAAGTCATATTACGATATAGTTTTCTATATACACATTTGAGATTTCGAGCTGAGTATATCTTGCTTACATATTTCTTGAAATATGTGTTGATAAGCTTCCGCTTCAACCAAGTTCATCTTATATCATGAGAAAATTGCCGAGTAACATATTACATGGTTTGTGTGATACAATCATTTGGTGTAAGACTTGGAACGTTTCGATAATGATTATTTCAATATCTTGAAAATTGCTTTTATGCTAATAGTGTGTGAAAACTGCTATTGTCATTATAGAAGAATGTTTCGAGTGATTGAAATAAAGAGTTTAGAATCTTGTAACCTTCTTTGGATATAAGCATATAGTGTGTTCGCACATTTTTGTATAAGTCCAAAACCTGGAACCTAAAGTATGCATACTTGTGTATATACAAATGGTCAAGGAGACTAGATAAGTATGTGTACACGTACGCATACTAGCGGAATTTCACTACCAAGAATTTCGCCGATGTTGGATTTCAAAACCAACTCATTCGATTTACCTAAGTACGCGCATCGGCGGAAAGTTCACGTCCGTGAATTCGCCGAGTTTGAAACCAAACTCAAAACCGTTTTACTTAAATACGCGTACTTAAGTGGTTACTTTCTAAAATCGTTAGTGTACATGAACTTAAACATTAATTAATAAGGAATGCAATCTTTGCAAACCGTGGCTATTATGTTCATGTATTGATTCGAGTGAATCAAACCAATTTTGCTTCAATTATGTTCTTGTATAAATCTACGAGAATATAGCAATTGAACAACTCTTTAACTAGTTTCATTTGAGTCATTTGAGCTATTTGAACTAGTTATGGTTAAGATGAATAAGGTTGATATGAGAGTAATCATGTGGCTAACCTCGGTTAACTATTTGTGAACCAACATGGTGTACACGTTTGGGTACGATTACATAAACCTAAATGAAGGTACATTTCCTTTGTGTGTAACAAGCTAAGTTCGATCTAACGGTTGAAAGATATTAGCTTGTTTGAATCAGGTTTTTTATCTAACGGTGATTATTGAACGCTTTGTTACCAAGGTAGCTTGGTTTGCAAATCCTGATTTGAAAACTATATAAAGGAGAACTCTAGCAACTGGGAAACCTAATCCCCACACCTCCTATGTGTTACTAGTTGCATAACTAGAGTCGATTCTCCTTTAACCTTAGGTTTCTTCTCGAGACCCTATAGGTTAACGTCGTAAAAAATATTTCCTAGTCGAACCTTAGTTCGGGTACGTCACAAAAAAAATTCCTAACCGAAAACGTCGCAAAGAATAGTTCCTAACAATTCGGTTACCTCGCACGTCGCAAAAATATTTCCTAACCAAACTCTTATTTTTCTTCTCCTCTTCCTTCTTTTTCTCTCATTTATTTAGTTTAATTTTTTTATTTATTTAATCTTACACTAATCATTAATTATGTTAACCTAATGATTCAACTAATTATTACACAACTTAATTTGAAAAGGATAATTTTGGTATTAAGATAAATATATGGATAAGGGGTGACTTAGTTTTACTTCAAATATCTTTCCCCAAAAAAAACAACGGCCCCCAAAAAAACAGTGGTGCTTAAAAAAATCGTTCTTTATATACTAGGAAAAGGGAAAACCAAAGTTCAAGGGGAAACTAAAAACTTCCATATGGGTCAAGACATACATGAGGCCCAAGGCCTTACATACATGGGAGTATTTATGAAGTGAGAACTACCACCACACCCATTTTTCATTTTTTTGCACTATGAAACCCACGGGCAAAAAAACTTCAAAGCCCCATTTTTGGGGAAAAATTACTCCCAAACCCATATTTTCTAAAATTCTCCGTTTCCATTTTCCCCGTATCCCTTAAGTGTAACTGTTTCTCTCTTTTAATTAATGAACAAATTATAATCTTTCTGGTTCATGGAGTTTATTTGTATTCTATTTTTATGTTAAACCATAAGTACGAGGGTTGGAGGCGAGATCTTATAAGGTCTGGACAAGGTGTAAATCTGATGCCGATTCAATTAATGGATCCCAGGTAGTTGTTGTCAAATTTGTTAGAGTGAATTCAAGAAGGCCAAGAAGGATAGGTATTTGTCGGACATGAAATTGAAGACAAGCGAGAATCAGAAATTGGGTATCAATCCAATTTGGATTTGGTTGAGAACTGATGTGTTGCCATTGATTTGATGATGAAAGATAGTGATGGTGGGAATTAGAAGAGTTGGTTATAGTAGCGGTGTTTGAAGAAATTGTGGAGAAAAAATTAAAGTTCCTATCGATGATTATGGGTTTTAGAACCGGAAGAAAATAGAAAAATCTATTAGATTTGTTTGAACCTGAATTAGCATGAGAAGACAGTGAAGAAGCTACTTTTGATGGTGGCCGTGAATGGTGGTGACTAAAGGAAACACGTCAAGTGGTTACGTTGCTGGTGAAAATGGAAGACATGGGTTTGCTATTGTTGCTGTCTTACTGATTTACGAATAATCGAATTGTTAATGTATGAAAATGTAAAAATTGAGATCGTAGGAAAGCTTATAAAGGAGTTTAAGAAGTATGACCTTCGGTACCACCAGCAAAACACACAGACAAGGTGTTTGCTGCTATGCCTGAATGAGTTTTGAAGCTGCAAAATCAGTGGGAAAAGGGAGCAGAAATAACAGGTTATGCATATACAAAATTTGTTGCATAACTTGTTATGCATTCTCGAAATTGGTTACATAACACCTTCTGCAGATTTTTTTTTTTTCATAACTTGTTATGCAGTTGTTTATGGTTAAAAATCGTTTCCGCCGATTTTGGTAAATTCAGGTAAGTGAGAAACTGGTTTAAACCCTAAACAAATGTGTTGTACGTGAGCACTTTCTAGATTCGAGAGATCAATCTGTACAAGTCCGGCCTAAACCAAGAAATGGCCGTTCCGTGACTTGCTTCAGTCCACAAGTGGAGGAGAAGGGTTGATTTGGGGAGGAAGCAAAGAAAGGTGTTGAGACCGAATAACTGGGAGAGTAGTGTCTCGACTTGTATCGGAAAGTGAAAGCTTCTAAGCTTGCAAGAGATGAAAGTTTTTTTGGAGAGCTTGCAAAGTTTCCTTTTCCGAGAGTGTTGTGTTTTTCTCCCGACCGAGACTTGTTGTCCGGTGGAAATAGGTAAGACCTATTTATACAATTCGAGATTGAAACGTACCGGCCTCATGAATGAAGAGAGTAAAGGGTGAAATAATGGGAGGAGGTGGTAACCGCATGGTGTTTATGGGTGAAAACGTTTTCACCATTATTTCATTTATTTGACCGCTTTATTCCTATTCACGCTTTCTTAATGTGAGCGTAGTGTACGCATGTTGTGACCGCCAAACCAAGACCCGGAAAGCATCCCCAGTTTGTGTTGATATCTCGAGTGTCGGTTGCACCTTGAGTGCAAGTGGCGCTGCTAGTGGCGCGTGTGGCATGTGCGGAATGCCTTTGTTGCGGTTGCACCTTGAGTGCAAGTGGCAATGCCAGCAGCCGCTAGTGGCGTGTGTGGCATGTGCGGAATGCCTTGGTGGTAGGTTGCACGTTGAGTGTAAGTGGCTATGCCGTAGCCGCTGAGTGGCGTGTGTGACATGTGCCAATGGCATGTGCGAATGCCTTGGTGGTAGGTTACTGCACGGTTTGCAAGTTAGGCTACCAAAGTGTGGGTTTGGCATGTGCCAATGGCACGCACGGCCAAGTTGGCCTAGGTTGCACGACTTGCAAGTTAGGCTACCAAATAAGCGTGTTTGGCATGTGTCATGGCACGCACGCCATTAGGGCCACAAACTAGGTAATGACTACCGGCGAGCGTGTTGGCATGTGCCAATGGCATGCTAAGCCATTAGGGCCACGGACTGGTAAGAAAAGCTACCAGCAATGCGTGTTGGCATGTGACAATGGCATGCGTGGCCATTAGGGTCACAGCCTGGTAAGAAAAGCTACCGGTGATGCATGTTGCCATGTGCCAATGGCATGCGTGGCATTAGGGTCACTACCGGGTAAGGAAAGCTACCAAATGATGCGTGTTGGCATGTGCTAATGGCATGCGTGGCCACCGGGGTCACGGCCGTAAGAAAAGCTACCGGCGATGCATGTTGGCATGTGCCGATGGCATGCGTGGGCCAATTTGGCCTAGGTTGCACGGGCTTAAGCCTAGGCACGGCGCCATTTTGGCATGGCGTGGCTAGGGCCAAGGTAAGGGTGCTTGGTTTGCGTGGTGTGACTAGTATAGTTGAGGGCCAAGGCAGAGTGCGTTTGGCATGGGCGCGGCTAGCTTGGGCTAGGTGTGGTCGGCATGATTTGCCATTGGCACGAGGTGCTACTAGCGTGGTAGGCATGCTTTGGCGCGTTTGGTGTGACTATCATAGCTAGGGCCAAGAGAGTGTGTTTGGCATGACGCGCTAGCTTGGCTAGGTGTGGTGGGCATGATTTTCCATTGGCACCTGAGGTGCGGCTAGCATGGTTGGTATGCTTTGGCGCGTTTGGTGTGACTAGCATAGCTAGGCCAAGCAGTGCGTTTGGCATGGCGCGGCTAGCTTGGGCTAGGTGTGGTCGCATGATTTGCCATTGCACCGAGAGTGCGGCTAGCATGGTTGGCATGCTTTAAACATTTGGTGTGACTAGCATAGCTAGGGCCAGAATCGCTGCTTGGCATGGCGCTGATAGCTTGGGCTAGGTGTGGATGGCATGATTTGCCATTGGCACCTGAGGTGCGCTAGCATGGTTGGCATGCTTTGGCGCATTTGGTGACTAGCATAGCTAGGGCCAAGGCAGAAATGCGTTTACATGGCGCCGCTAGCTTAGGCTAGGTGTGGTCGGCATGATTTGCCATTGGCACGGAGGGTGCGGCTAGCATGGTTGGCATGCTTTGGCGCGTTTGGTGACTAGCATAGCTAGGGCCAAGGCAAGAGCGTTTGGCATGGCGCGCGCTTGGGCTGGTGTGGTCGGCATGATTTGCCATTGGCACGAGGTGCGGCTAGCATGGTTGGCATGCTTTGGCGCTTTTGGTGTAACTAGCATAGCTAGGCCAAGTCGTAAAGTGCGTTTGGCATGGCGCGGCTAGCTTGGGCTAGGTGTGGCTGGCATGATTTGCCATTGGCACGGAGGTGAGGGTTTTGCTCGTTGTAACCCTAATTTGAAAAAAATACCCCCTATTAATTACTGATTACATGTATTAAATGTTCTAATAAATGTGTCACCGGTGACATTAGGTTATTCGGGGTTTTACGATTTTACCCTTTATCTAAAAACCACCATCGACAGCAGTCCAGAAAACGTTTGTGTAACACGTTATGCAGCTGGTTTTTTCTTAGTATTGAAACCAACAAAAAATAAGACTGCATAACTTGTCATGCACCTACAATAACATCTACATAACATGTTATGCAAATATGAAATGGATGCATAACAGGTTATGCATTCGAAAATATGACTGCATAATGCATTATGCACCGAGAAAATTGTTGCACAATCTTTTATGCATCGAGAAAATAGATGCATAACTTGATATGCATCCGTAAATATGGATGCATACTGCATTAATGTTTTTATGTACGCACTAAAATCAACCAAAACAATGGTTACATAACTTGTTATAGATGCATAACTTTGTTATCCAAATGCATAATTTGTTATGCAAGGAGAAAATGGTTGCATAATTGCTATGTGTCTGCAGAATGTGTTATGCATCTTTTTTGGTGGTCGACAATGGTTATGTATCAAGTTTTCTAAAATTTTGCCTAAAATGATGACCACCTCGATTTTTTCGTGAAAAACAAAAATTTGATATTCTTGTCTATACTGTTCGTAGCTCTCTTTAAAAAGATTTCCAACGATATAAAATTTGTAAAATTCCAAAGCGCGGATTTTTACATATGTTATATCCAAGTTGCGTTGCCAATTATACCCTCGATGCATAACCCATCATGCGATGCATAATCCGGCCATGCATATTTTTAATAATTTCATATAATTATGGGTGTCACGAAACTAAAAATTAATGCAGACATTTTTAATAATTTCATATAATTATGGGTATCACGGAACTAAAAATTAATTGTGGGCCTGATAATGAGATTTTTTTTTTTTTTTTGGCATGCGCCATAAACCAAGGCTATGAAAAAACTATTTGTTGAATAAGACTATGAGTTAGTTTTTCTTTCAGTATGTGAGAGTGAGACACTTGGATATACTGCACAAATTTAACACTTCTTGCTAGATCAGGCGTTTGTACTTACAGTTCCAACAAAACTGACTCCGACTTTCAGTGATCTTGGGCAGCACTTGGGAGTTAAACCTCTGTCTAGCTTGGCTAATTCCTGTTGGTTTCATACATACATACATACATGTTTCACAAACCCAGTCCCCGAGCTCTCGTTTCCATCGTATAAAAAAGGGGACATCTTCTAAAGACTTAAAGACCTAGACAAATAAAGCTCCCACGTTAAATGGTAAGGAAATTCTCGCTTCCTATTGGTCAAAATATGCCTTTTTTGAGTTTTGTGAAACGAGCATTTTGGCGAGGACACTTGGCAGTGTATGATTGGTTTAAAAAGAAAAAAGATAGAAAAAAGGAAACCAAATTCAATTTGGAATTCAAGGCGTGACAATATTTAGGTGGAGACACTTGACAACATACAATTAGTTTAAAAATTACAAACTCAAAAAATACCTAACTTATCGTCTTTCATATTTTATAGAATTTTAGAAATTAAGTACCTACCGTCTTTCATATTTTATAGAATTTTGGAAATTAAGTACCTACCGCGTCAAGACTCTTTTTTCCAAATTAATCTGTTACTTACAAAAAGAAAAAAAAGCACACGTGGTAAATTGCCGTCACTGCACTCCATCTTCTAAAAACTCTTCTCTTCTGTAATGCGTAGTGTATAGTGTTATTTGTTTTGACTTTCTGCTATTTGAGCTATAGAGCTACAGTAGAAACTCTTTTATTAATACTCGATTATTTAATAAACTCTCTTAAATGATATTTTTGGCCGGTCCCTAGCCTGGGACAACGTGCCAAATTAATAATTCGCTAAAATTATAAGATAATACTTTTTTGATTACCTATATAGGCCCCATATGAAATATAAATTAAAAATGCATTATATATATATATTCAATACATTAATGATTTACGAAGAATTTTTGTAAAATGATTTAACTGTCTTCTGTTTTTTTTTGTTGCTAAAATCAATATCGCATTGAATTTCATCACTAATTTTTCTTGTAAGAATTTTTGGTGTTAGCTCAGTAAGAAATTATTCAATGTGATTGTCGCTTTAATAGCCTCGCTTTGTGAAAGGGGCTCTATCGTAGAACTTTCGTCATCTTCTTCCACATCTTTATCGCTCTCATAACGTTCTCGATTATTTCTTTCTCGTTAACAACCAGTAACTTCATTTTCTTTCGAATAATTTAAGACATCTTCGACATTCATTGAATTACGATAGCCCAACTTCTCGATCAAATTTTGAAAGTCTTAAGTGATTTCACTGTCTGTATGTTCATCCAAATTGTCTAAACTTGTGTTTAGATAGGAAATAAAATTTATGATTGAATATTGTGTTTATAAAAATATGATTTGGTATTGATATTGTATTTATATAGGAAATATAAAAGATATGATATGGTATTTTGTTTGTATAGAAACTAATTATTTGATATGAAATTTATCTATAAGTTAATAAAGTATTAATTAATATATAAATTAATAATTATTAATTTATCGGTTAATTAATATCTCGCTTAATTAATAAATTTTGATGGTCCCGACCGCATTAATTTATAGAGTTTCTACTGTATATCATTTGTGTCAGCATGCGCTGTCTCTGTAAGCCTAGCTTAGGTTTTTGGTAAGTTTTATGTTCTTCCTCTGTTTTTTTTTTTTTTTTTTT
The DNA here is from genome assembly GCA_023531295.1 of Papaver armeniacum. Classification (NCBI taxonomy): domain Eukaryota; kingdom Viridiplantae; phylum Streptophyta; class Magnoliopsida; order Ranunculales; family Papaveraceae; genus Papaver; species Papaver armeniacum. Next base: position 3,249 of record JAJJWW010000825.1, on the reverse strand, counting down.
TTTTTTATTAAATAAACCAGGACATAAGCCTGAGGTTACAACACGAAACATGACATAAAAACATTACACAAGGTGACTTCCAAATAGTACCAGACCTTCGTAAACCTAATCTCTTCGAACCGGAAATCTCTTGTAGCCGAATCCCATAACTCCGAATCCAAAGACAAGGACAGGGCATTGAACAAAGAATAAGAACCCTAAAACTAACAAGAACACCCTAAGATACATACCGGTGAGTTTGGATCAAAACATGATCCACAACTCGGTAATAATTTTTTCCAAAAGATCTGATAATTTTTTCCTCCAAGAGGAGATATGACTGAAGGCCAAAATTGAGCACCGTCTTCCGAAACTCGCCGGAAAAGTCGAGGAAACTTTTCAACTCGCCTGAAAAATAGTTATCAAACTTGGGGTACCAATTCTTCCGAAGAAGATCGTCACCTTTCTTTAGCCATACAAATATCGAATCAAACCAACAACCCAAACTAACGGAACTACAGGGGAGGATTAAAAGCACTCGAAAAAAACAATCATCACATCCTCATGAGATAGAGATTCAATACCCAAGCAAAAAAACGGGATCTCCTTTACGAGAAATCAAAACCCACCGGAGATATTTGTCATCGATTACAACACAACGCTCTTCCTCTGACAAATCATGATCTTGAGTTTCATCAAAAACTTTCGGTTGCCGGAGAAGCTTGCCGTGAAAGAACTGGCCACTGTAAATCACACTTATTTCAACATCACAAACACAACATACAGATAGATATGAACTTGTTAAATCCCCTTCATAATAGCCGGACAAGGAATCAAACGAGGAAGAGGAACAAGAACAAGACCGAAATTCAAAAACAAGTCAGAATAAATGAGAAAACATTACAAACTACCCCATAACTACTAATACAAACTACAACTGCGAAGAAAAGAAGAGATCTGCTCAGATCTGCTCCCGAAAGGGCCGATCTGAGCAGAGAAAGGGGGGCCGACGGAGGGTTTTTCGTTTATGATTCGTGTATTGACTTCCATTTAAGATACAAAATCATGGCACCAACATAAATGAAGTGTAAGCTAGCTGCATGGCAATAAGTATATATAATATATTTTCTACGAAAAAAAAAAACATATATAAAATTTATATATATTTTCCACCAGCGACGGATCCAGAAATCTTTCTAGGATAGGGCTGGAATATGAATAACTTGCATGATTGGTGGTTAACTGGGAATCGGTAAAATTAGTAGTGATTGTAGAAAAAAATTATGGTTTATGGAAGAAAATTGGTAAAATAAATAGAGTAACTAGCAGGTAAAACATCTCGATTAGAGGTTAGCTGGGCTAACACTACATTCATTAGGATAGAAGCGGGCTGGGCACAAAATTTACATATTTTTCTATGTAAAATGTTTTGGGCCAAAAGAAGGGACAGGCTGTAGTTTGGGTTAGCCCCCTTGCTAGGCATGTCCCTGTTTTCCACCTATTTAATGAATTTGTCCCGCCACACCAAATAAAAAGGACATCGTCACGGGGCGATATGAAGCCTGTGCACACCAAATAAAAAGTACATCGTCACGGGGGCGGCGTGAAGCCCGTGTAGACAAAATAAAAAATGCATCCACGCGCGCCAAATATAAAATGCATCGTTATGGAGCGTGGCGAAGCCCTGCGCATACCAAATATAAAATGCATCCTCACGGGAAGGGGCGAAGCCCCGCGCACACCAAATAAAAAATGTACCGCGCATACCAAATCAAAATGCGTCACCACGGGGCGGGGCGAATCCCCACGCACACCAAGTCAAAAGGGCACAAATCTAGTATCGGTAAAAAGCCCCGGTTTTTTTTTTTTTTTTTTTTTCCTCCTATTTATATACCGTATCTCGTATGTAATTGTGTATTTAAGTCGTCTCGAGTTGTTTAACTGTAATAAGAGGAAAAATACTCAAACGGGTCGATTTCCTGAAAGACTTGAAAAAAAATGACATTATCTTAAAGAAAAAAGATGATGTCGATGTTGAGACGCTCCATGGAATGGGGGGTTCATGAGTTACTTAGAACAAGCTTCAATTGTGGTGTAAGAAACAACTTTTTGAGGAGGATCAATTTCGATTAATCGAGGTATTCTCCTTTTATATATACATGTTGATTTCGTGGTGGAAATAAATAAAATTTGTTTAGTTTTTTGCAAGAAAACCCATATTAACAAGCTCGCCTTTGACTTGGACATGGTTATGTTGATGACCATTTGCTCTAAAGCCTCGTACGGTTTGCTTAAAACAACCAAGAAAGGTGGTGCAGTTCTGGATCAGTATCTCCCTGACGAATATAAGGCAAACTACCGTGTACTTGAACATGTAAGTTGATTGCACTTCTTGGTATTTAGTAGGGTTTTAGTATAGTACGTACGATAATATAGTCGGTGGGTCATAATATTAGTTCGTCAGCACCAAATTCTTTGTTCACCAGGGAAGAAAAGGTTCCCTTTCCGTATCCGGCTTCAAATTATTTTTGTTTGTCCTAATTACAGAGAGATGCAATCTATGATGCAGTGCTGAACCAAACAAACGTCTCATCCAATAATAATAAGTTCTACGTGATTCAAGGGGCCGGCCCCAAAGGGGAAGCAGGGAAAGCTCCACTTTGGGGCATCAAGGCATAGGGGGCAACAAAATAAGTGCTTTATATTTGGGTTTTTATCGAAGAAAAAAAAAACATTTTAGGGTCTTATTCATAAAAATATGTGATATATGGGGCAGAAATTGAATAGTTTTAGGGCTAAATTGGAAATTCTTTTCTCTTTCCACTAAATAATCCTTAATTCTTTATCTTAGAAAAAAAAAATCGCAGCTACTAGAATTTAGGAGGTATTCTAATAAGGCATTGACTTGTTACGTACACGTTATAACTGATTGCTGGTACAACTGATTGGTTGATGTCAATGTTCAAAGATTTGCCTATCAAAAAATTATAGGATCTAGTAGTTCAAGTTATAATCGAAAAATCATAAGTTGTATTCATTTCACTATTCAAATTTTTGTTTACCGTAGTTACCTTTTTTTCTCCTTTAAGACACGACACTTAAAAAAAAGCAAAAATTACGTAATCTCAAAATAAAAAGAAGAGTTAAAAAAATGCTCTTGTTACACTAAGTTAAGCTTCGCCGTGTAAAAGAATTAAAATAATTATGGGGGCAAAAAAAATTTAATCCACTTTGGGGCAAAAAAAAGTCAGACCGCCCGATTCAAGCTCT
>JAJJWW010000823.1:0-204992 GCA_023531295.1 Papaver armeniacum | reverse complement strand
TGTCATGTGATAGATGAGACAAATATATCACTTTCAATAAGAGTAAATAAATACTAATGGTTGAGATATACCTCCTTCTTTGGAAAAATCCTACTTGTTTTAAGAATGGAGCAAACAATTTTTTTTTTGTTTGTGAAGGATTAATGCTCAATTGGAAACAAAGAACAAGGTGCTGATAACGTGATAAAGTAGAATGATAAGACAAAAGAGAGAATATAGTAGTAAAGAGAAGAGAAGAAGGAAATCAGTACTTCTTATTAGTTGTCTACTTCCTCTTTTATATACATAAAGAGTACATGCACTAGTGGGAGTTATGTTGTACACTTGTTGGTTAGCAAAAGACTAAACCTTACATGTGTCAAGTAGAAAGAGTGAAGTTTACATGCATGTCTCCACATGTGGTGGTCATACATTTCCCCACTCATGTTCCTACAACAGTTTTGTATTTTTACTCTTGAATGACATTTTACAAAACAATGCGTTTTCACATATTTCCATAAAAACCTCATAAGTTTCTCCCAATCCCTCTAATCCCAAAAATGATTAGTACACCGAAACTCTACACAGCATGGTGCACTGTGATTAATTTTGTGAGAGATGGGGTGAGGCCCACTCCTGCCCCACTCCCCATCCCAATGTTTAGAAGTGTTGCGAGACCGTTGGATCACCCGAAGTACACTTTGCGGTACAAAGTTTCGGTGGGTGTATCAAAGTTGATTTAGTTTTGTCAAGTGATCCACTATTACCAATTTGTGGATCGCAGCTGGTATCTTACAGTTTGTTGATGAGTTTTTACTTGCGGAATTTCCAGTGCAATAAAACACGTTTGTTCATCTGACATGTCAGTTTAATCAAAACAAAAAATATCTCGTGCCGTTACGGCACGGGTCAAGTCCTAGTTATTTTTATACAGAGAAGTATATTCATTTTTCATGGCCTGGGCCCATTTAGGAATCTTAACAGCTTGTTTAAAAAATTTTGGTTCCACATTAGACCTAGATAAAGCATTAAAAGTCGTGTAAATTGGATGTTTTGTGTAGCCGATAACTAGAGCTGAATTGACATCTTATCTTGCAGTCCAACTATTAAATCTAATATAAGTGTAGCCTATGTGCTTTTTCTGAACCATACCAGACATTGACCATGTATGCACAGAAGAAGTAGAAATATCTACGACTGAAAGAATAAAAGCATTTTGAACTGAAGTGGTAGAAAAATTAGGTGATAGAGTTGCCTTCCCTGCATGTAGAAGTTAATGTAGTGTCAGATGAAGCACCTTATTAAGTAGAGCAACAACAAAAGTCTTGTCATGTGAACCAGCATAAGGAAAGCACTGAAAACTACATGAACAATGGTGTGTACTCTAGTAGTAGTAGAAGGATATTAAAACATACATATATACTTTATGAATGGGAACATATTGAAGAAATACACGAGGCGAATATTTTGACTCAACTTGTCCTTTCTAGTACGAGTGATATTGGGAAAACATTCACATCCAAATACCTTTAAAAATAAGTAATCAGGCTTCTTAGAAAAAAGAACTCGTACGGACACTTGTACTGCAGTAACTTTGTAGGAAATCTATTGATCAAATATGTAGCAGTGAGAAAAGAATCAAACCAGAATTTCTTAGAAAAGATGAAAAAGCGGGAGTCTAACAACCACACCCAATATTTCGTTTGGCAATATGAATAGAGAAACACTACAATATACTTTCAAGAGAATCACCTAGACAGTTAGACTCAATCTAGAGAAAAGTATATCAAAAAGTTTTATGTCTCTGTTTCACAATGTAATCAGCAAATCAAACAGATAGAAATCCGCGAGCCTGATTATCATGTGAAACAACTTGAACGGTACCAAAGACCAATGTTCAAGTGTCAATCAATTTAAATCAACAACCAAAGGTTGGATTATCTAATTGATTGATCTTAACGCACAACCTGTGATATTTCAATTATATAACAAAATATAATGCGGAAAAGAAATATCACAGAACCAGAATTTTGTTAACGAGGTAAACCACAAATGCATAAATACCCCGGGACCTAGTCCAGATTTGAACAGGGCAAGATCAGAACACGCAACTACAGAGAAAATAGTTGGGTCTGGTGATGTGTTTTTAATTTGTTGTAGAAAGTGGTAGTAAAAGTTCGTTCAACTCAGACTTGTAAAGGTTTGATTTAAGAAAATACTAAAAACAAAGAAAATATATATACAAGGTTTGTCACAATTTCTAGAGATACTGAGACTCGGGATTCCACCATAAACTCATTCATGCGATTCATATATTTATTCCAAACAATTATAGCTCAAATAAAATATTGACTCTGTATCTTCGCCAAGGTAGATTTTTAAAAGATTAATTGTAAATCACAAGCATGATGCATCAAAAGTACTAAAACTAAGTATACGTCATCAAACGAAATCACAACTAATTAGTGAAAATCATAATACAATTAAATCAAGTGCAAAAATTCATACAAGAAATAAATAGAATTACCACATGCATGAAGAATGGCTTCCTCCTTTGTCCCAGTGTTGGGGTTTAGCTCCTCATGGTAAAAACACGCTCAAAACATGCATGAAATTATATAACTCAGCCAATCTGCAACGTTGTATTGGCGTTACAGAGTTCACTGTTACAAAGGAATAAGACTGTGGAGAGAACGATAGTTTTCTGTTGCTGCAGAATCTGCGACTGTTTCTGTTGGTCTAATGTTCTTCAGCTTCTTTTCTTCTCTGAAAGTGCAGAAAACGACTCTGCACTTTCTTTTCTTCTTTGCAACTCGACCTGCAGCTTCCGTACCGACCCCCCAACTGCTCGATCCCCTTCTCTGAACCTCAGCCACCCTATTTATGCAAAACAGGGCTAAAGATATCTCAAGAATCTCTCGGTTATTTTCTTTTTTCTCTCCCGCAAGTCACGGGATTCTTTCTCCCTTTTCTTCACTTATCTACGCGTCCCTGATTCGATCAAAACTCCTTTAAAGATAGAAAGAAATCTCTACGAGTTAATATCCTCCCTGAGTCACCACGTTCCTTCCAAAAATGCATCTTATAACCCGTGATATTCTCCTCTCTCTGTTTTCTCGAAACTTCCTTATTCTCTGATTCCAAAACCCTTAGCAACACTATTTGATAAAACAGGCCCAAACTAACTTGGTCCGAAGAAAATCCATGAGAAAATCTCGTCTAAATCCAACTCAGGGAGTCCGCAGGTGAATATGATACTTCCCGCCTCTGTATAGCTTGATCTCGATGATACAGCCAAGTTCAGTCAATCCAATCACTCTTACCAACCCTGTTACGCTCTAACAGGTCTGTACCAGTCGATTCCAACAATCAAATCCGATGAAATCTCCCCGATATTCAACTCAGAAACTTACGCATGAAACTAAAATTTGAACTTGCGTTTTCCTGCCAAAATTCATGGAAGGTGATGGAGTCCCCTTATCTTGTTCCAGTGTGCCCTTAACAGCTGTTCTAGGGTGCCCTGAATCAGGGGTGTCTTTAGTCGTAGGTGCCCCTTAGTAATTGAGGTGCCCCTTATCCAAAGTGAGAGTCCGAATAGCAGGTGTCCTCCGGGCGCAACTTTTCGAGCCGATTTTTCCTAAAATATTTATTGGCTAAAAATACCTACACACGCATAAAACACCATAATAAGTACAAAAATGAGCACTATAAATATATAGAATCGAGACAAATATGACACAAAAATGCGTCCATCAAATACCCCCAAACTTATTATTTGCTAGTCCTCGAGCAAAAATAAAATAAAATCCTAACTCACTGTCGCAGGCATCGTCGATTGCATTTAGCGTATGCAATAAGCCTTTAAACCCCTAGGTGGCCCTAGTGGCCGAGTTATAGTCTCGGGAGGGCTTACAAGAGATATACCCACAAAACCTTTACTCCAGACCTAGCTATCTACGCAGAACCTTGGAAGGCACTAAAGAATCTCCTTGGTTGGCATACTTATTGAATACAGGAGGAAGTACCCTGATGCGAAATTCCAATTGTTGTACACGAGTTTGCACTCAAGCATACTAAAATTCATATATAAGTGACAGAGCTCTACTCAGATAGTTTCTGGACATCATAACCGGAGTCAACCAATCACATGGATAGATTAAGAAGATGGATGTAGAGAAAAACGTAGATGGTTTTGATGTTGACTAGGTGAATGGTGTTTCTCATATCTGTCTGAAGGCCACTGCCAAAACGAACTTATCCTAATGGACTGAGATACTCGTCTGGACTAATATCAACACACTGACATATACAAGGGAACCAGTGGCCGATAATCCTAACTCTAGGTCAACACAACTGGCATATACAAGGGTACCAGTGGTCGACTTTATTAAATTTATTCTGGTTGGTCTAATGGTTTGGTCTCAATTTTTTTTTTTTTTTTTTTTTTTTTTTTTGGTATCTCAATCACTCTATTTCACCCTAGCAGTGGTAACAACTTGAATCGTGAGCCCCACCTAATCACTTAGAGAAACATATTTTAAAGAAAACAAAATAAAAATAGAAGTGAAAAGGATTCGACGAGATATGGCGAAACTACCATGTTTTTTCTTTAATTCTAACACCGAGCTCGTGCTTTTATGAATAGACTCTTTAGATGTTTCCATCTAATCGATTTGGTTCCTCAACTCCTACAACCAAAATGCTTCCATCCACTTAGATTGGTTAGTGCCATCCTTAATAAGCATAAATTTCTAGGCTCTGAAGTTTAACAATGCAACTAAAATGTTTCTCCCATACCCCCAAACTTAAATCTAACATTTTCCTCAATGTTCTAAAGATAAAATTAAAAGCATGAACAAGGAGAAACTGTTACCATTTAAAGCAAAAGAGATAACGAAAGATATTACCGTGTCGCACGAATGTTGGGTTACCTCCCAAGAAGTGCTAAGTTTAACGTCTTCAGCCAGATTAACAAAGGATTAGTCACCTCATAGAATCATAAAGTAATAGCCGGAATTTCTGTGGGTCATCAAAACCAAATAAAGCTACCACAAATAAAAGAAATCTGCAACATGCCAAGAAAATGAACAAATAAAGCATACCCTTGTCTAGTTTCCTGTTTAATACAACTACATCTAGCTGTGGTTCGGAGTTCTGGAGCTCTATGAAAGGGTCTAAATAAATTTCTTTGGGCAGCATTTCCTCATAAATAAGATCCGAAAGATCAGGTTCTAAGGTCTGGAAAAATTTAGAAGCACACAATAATAACCTGAATAATTGAGGATCCTCTAAGTTAATCAGATTTGACTCACAAAGTTGACCATAATGAGAGTGGTGGTCATTCTTAAGCAAACGTGTCAATTCTACTTTCCTAAAATAATTAGGTTTAGTCTCATAACTTAATAACTGACACATTTGGAATTTAAACATTCCCACAATTGGAAGAAAAAAATTTGGTGGGAAAACAAAATCAATCTGGGTAAACCACATCAACCAGAGGATGGGTTTCTAATAACTGAACTTCCTTATGGACATCACTAGGTTCAGGAAAATATGTATGAAGAGAATCTTTTAAAATGGTTGAGGCACATATGTCAAGTCCCAAGTGAGGGATCTCTGTAAGAGCTAAAGGTAAGGCACAAGGAGAATGATAATCACCCCCAAACTTAGAGTTTTGGGTGTCTCTAGATAGACTAGCTACAATTTCCCTAATTTCTAGATCATCGGAATCCTGAAAATGGTCAATTGATTCTTCTAGGTTATACTCAGGTGATGCATCCTCACTCATATTTAAAAGCTCTACGAGTTCATCTTCTTCGTCTAAGACTATTGTTTCTAAATTCTTGGACTCTAAAACAGTATTCTCAGGATAAACCCGTTCCTCTAAACCATTATCGGCTTTGTAACTAGGAAATTCTACATCGCCTAAAACGGAGATACTTATAGTCAAATCCTCTTCCTTTTGAATAGGTGAATAATTATTAAAATTATTTGGATTTGAACTATAAATAACATGATCATTATAAAGCTCAGTTGGAGTAACAAATTCCTGATCATTATGCCTACATATTTCAGATTCTTCATCAGCATTATCCTCATCATAATCATCATAATAACATGAAAATGGTTGAACCTTATCTAAATAGGTAGTGTTACCAATTCTAACCTCGTCATCTTGATTATGTAAATAATAATCCTCATTTTCTAGGGTACTATTGGAAATACTATATTGGAAATTATGATTATTTTGAGCAGTTCTTTCCTGGGCCTCTAACAACATTTTCGGAGTCGACTCACATGACTTCCTGATTTTATCTAGGAAAGAAGGTTAACACATTGCATTGCTTTCATCCATAACTAAGTTATTCATCTCAGCAGAACTACGTGTCGACTCAAGTAACTTTTGTGCTGACTCAGCTAACTTACGTGTGGACTCTAGTAGAGAGGAATTTTGCTCGTATGACCGGTGGGCGTATGGATAGTAATTCGGCTCACCATGGTATGGACCATAACCTTCAAAAGGCTGATGTTCCCAACCACTATTCACATTATGGTCAAAGTAGTAACGTCCATTTTGAAACTCATTCGGATATTCGTTGTATTGGCTATTGTAATACCAGTTCGACATTCTATTGCAGGGGTGTGAGTTGTCACACAGAATAAAACCCACTGACAGGGGATTCGTGGGTGGATAGAGTCTTACCTCCCGTACCAGATGGGCGATGAACCGTTGAAGTCGACTCATCCACCGACTCCTATGTCAGTGTACGAACCCGAGGGGCCGAGACAGTACAGTAATTGTCGTCCTTCCCTGCAAACAGTTTATATTTAATTTTTAACCCTTCCTTAGGGTTTTAAAAATAATGTCCAGTCCAAAAGAAAAATAAAGTCCAAAAAGTGTCCAAAAATAAAAAGAAAAAGTTACAACAATGAAACCCTATTTACAGTTTCAAAAAATAAAAAGAAATAAAGTCTAAATAAAATAAATATATACAAAATCTTATTCACTCCTTGGACTCCTCTTTTCTTTCCTTCTTTGGCGATGCTTTCCTTTTATAGCACTTGTTCTTTCCTTGTAACTTCGCTCCAAATCTGAAAAGAATCAAAAAAAAATACCAAAGGCGTAAAGAGAACAAAAAATAAACCTAAAACAAATCTAAATACAAGTCCGTGTCGGCGGCGCCAAAAATTGATGTGTTTTTAATTTGTTGTAGAAAGTGGTAGTAAAAGTTCGTTCAACTCAGACTTGTAAAGGTTTGATTTAAGAAAATACTAAAAACAAAGAAAATATGTATACAAGGTTTGTCACAATTTCGAGAGATACCGAGACTCGGTATTCCACCATAAACTCATTCATGCGATTCATATATTTATTCCAAACAATTATAGCTCAAATAAAATATTGACTCTGTATCTTCGCCAAGGTAGATTTTTAAAAGATTAATTGTAAATCACAAGCATGACACATCAAAAGTACTAAAACTAAGTATACGTCATCAAACGAAATCACAATTAATTAGTGAAAATCATAATACAATTAAATCAAGTGCAAAAAGTCATACAAGAAATAAATAGAATTACCACATGCATGAAGAATGGCTTCCTCCTTTGTCCCAGTGTTGGGGTTTAGCTCCTCATGGTAAAAACACGCTCAAAATAATAAATCATGGCTCAAAAGGTGTTTTTATTGAAGAAATTATATAACTCAGCCAATCTGCAATGTTGTATTGGCGTTACAGAGTTCACCGTTACAAAGGAATAAGACTGTGGAGAGAACGATAGTTTTCTGTTGCTGCAGAATCTGCGACTGTTTCTGTTGGTCTAATGTTCTTCAGCTTCTTTTCTTCTCTGAAAGTGCAGAAAACGACTCTGCACTTTCTTTTCTTTTCTGCAACTCCACCTGCAACTTCCGTACCGACCCCCCAACTGCTCGATCCCCTTCTCTGAACCTCAGCCACCCTATTTATGCAAAACAGGGCTAAAGATATCTCAAGAATCTCTCGGTTATTTTCTTTTTTCTCTCCCGCAAGTCACGGGATTCTTTCTCCCTTTTCTTCACTTCTCTACGCGTCCCTGATTCGATCAAAACTCCTTTAAAGATAGAAAGAAATCTCTACGAGATAATATCCTCCTTGAGTCACCACGTTCCTTCCAAAAATGCATCTTATAACCCGTGATATTCTCCTCTCTCTGTTTTCTCAAAACTTCCTTATTCTCTGATTCCAAAACCCTTAGCAACACTATTTGATAAAATAGGCCCAAACTAACTTGGTCCGAAGAAAATCCATGAGAAAATCTCGTCTAAATCCAACTCAGGGAGTCCGCAGGTGAATATGATACTTCCCGCCTCTGTATAGCTTGATCTCGATGATACATCCCAGTTCAGTCGATCCAATCACTCTTACCAACCCTGTTACGCTCTAACAGGTCCGTACCAGTCGATTCCAACAATCAAATCCGATGAAATCTCCCCGATATTCAACTCAGAAACTTACGCATGAAACTAAAATTTGAACTTGCGTTTACCCGCCAAAATTCAGGGAAGGTGATGGAGTCCCCTTATCCTGTTCCAGTGTGCCCTTAACAGCTGTTCTAGGGTGCCCTGAATCAGGGGTGTCTTTAACCGTAGGTGCCCCTTAGTAATTGAGGTGCCCCTTATCCAAAGTGAGAGTTCGAATAGCAGGTGTCCTCCGGGCGGAACTTTTCGAGCCGATTTTTCCAAAAATGTTTATTGGCCAAAAATACCTACACACGCATAAAACACCATAATAAGTACAAAAATGAGCACTATAAATATATAGAATCGAGACAAATAGGACACAAAAATGCGTCCATCATCTGGCTTCACAATCCCAATGAAGTCTTTCAGTCGTTAACCTACAGGGTTTCGTGAAAAACCTAAGGTTAAAGGACAATCGACTCTAGCTTATATAGTTTTCAAATCAGGGTTTTGTGAAAAACCTTAGGTTTCCCAGTTGCTAGAGTTCTCCTTTATATAGTTTTCAAATCAGGGTTTGCAATCTAAGTTATCTTGGTAACAAAGCATTCAATATTCACCGTTAGATGAAAACCTGATTAGATTCAAGCTAATATCTTTCAACTGTTAGATCGAACTTAGCTTGTTATACACAAATGAAATGTACCCTTATTTAGGTTTGAGTAACCGTACTTAAACGTGTACACCATGTTGTCTCAACAGTAGTTAACCGAGGTTAGCCATATGAACACTCTCATATCAACCTTATTCATCTTAACCATAACTAGTTCAAATGACTCAAATGAAACTAGTTAAAGAGTTTTTCAATTGTTATATTCTCATAGAAGTATACAAGAACACAATTGAAGCAAAATCGGTTTGATTCACTCGAATCAATCCATGAACAATATAGCCACGGTTTGCAAAGAATGCATTCCTTAATATATAAAAATATATTAGTTCATGAGCCAACCGATTTTTGAACTTTAACCACTCAAGTATGCATACGACTACGCATACCTAAGTAGCTCGTCTGAGTTTGGGTTCGTCAGTATGCGAACGGTACGCATATTTAAGTACACTTCCAAAACCCAGCAGTAATTCCCGGACCTATACCTTACGCAAGTACGCGTACCGGTATGTGTACTTGGTACATGGAATTTCACAACTACAAGTACGCATACGGGTATGCATACTGTAGTTTCGGTCATGGATCACATACATGCAAGAATGCACACTGTGTTCATAATCCAATGATGGTTAAGTATTCTAAACTCTATTTCAATCATTGAAACTTTCTTAGAGGACGACAATAGCCGTTTTCACACACTATTAGCATCAAAGCAATTTTCAATTTATTGAAATAATCATAACGAAACATTCCAAGTCTACACCAAATGATTGTATCACACAAACCATGTAAGATGTTACTCGGCGATTTTCACATGATCATCTTTTGACTTTTGTCAAGAATATAAGATGAACTTGGTTGAAGCGAAAGCTTGCCAGCACATATTTCTAGAAATATGTAAGCGAGTTAAACTCAGCTCGAAATCTCAAATGTGCATAATCTACAACTATATAGTAATACGACTTTTATCTCAATATAGGAGATAGAGTAGAAATAGACTTTCCAAGTGATAGATGAGTTTTAGTCTCCACATATATTTTGTTGATGAAGTTCCACAAGCTCTCCTTAGTAGTTCTTCGTCTTCAAATTGATAAACGTCGTGAAGTCTAATGCTCAACTACACAATCTATCCTAGTCCGAGACATCACTATAAGTAGACTAGAAATCAAGACTTATAGTTTTGATCACTAACATTGATAAACAAGCTTGAGATAGAAACGCTTGCGAGTTCGACCGAGCAGTGCTCTAACAATCTCCTCCTTTGTCAATTTTAGTGACAAAACTATCAATACATATGGATTACAAAATAAATAAACTTTGTAGCTTCTCATCCAAATGCTTGATCTCCTTGGTTCTTCAACATTACTCGAAATCTTCGTCACTTCCAAGTACTCCAATGATTCTAAAGGTGTTCCATTCAGCATCATAGTTGTTGAAGATCCGCAACAATAACAATGAGAAAATAGTTGCTCTCAATCATTGTTATACAGTGTCATAGTATCATTACACAACATCAAAGTTCAATTGTATCACAACTTTGACAACAATACTATGGTGATATGTATCACTCCCCCTTAGTCAATACTTCATCTCACAATGAAAACCACTCCCCCTTACATAATGATCCGTAAACCATATGTATTTGTAGTGTGAACTACACATTAATTCTCTCCCTTTTTGTCAATATAAATTGGCAAAGGTACGAAAATTAGTGGGATCCTCATGAAATTTTCATAGAAATACTTCATGACCAAAAGAGAACAACATACCAACTTGTTTCGATGATTTCACATATTTGAAACTTAGTGTATTCATCAAGGAGTTTATAAAGATACAAGATAACTCCTATAATATTCCACATTCGCACTCCCCACAAAGATTTGGCAATTAAGCACAAGTTCAATTAAGAACTCCCCCCCCATAAAATGTCATTCCCGAAAGAACAACAAGAGCGACCTTACTTTTACAAGAAAATAAGGATTTCTTTGGACATTAACAAATCACATGAAACATGAATTTGTATCCAAAAATCTCAGTTGAATTGACCACAAGGAAAATTATCAATTCAATTGGTCATACACAATACATACATACACAAAGATGTGGATCGGGGAAGGACCAATACTGCGGAATAATCAAAGATTCATTATATTTTTCATCCCTATTTGCACAATGACATATAATAGACTTAATCTTTGTAAACAAAAGTTCATCCTTTATTCCATCAATACTTTCATACCGACATATAATAGAGTTAACTTTTGAACAAGTATGGGACAATCAAGGTTCACGGACGTAAACAACATATCCCACAACAATTTGCAATATATAAAACCATAAAGATTAATACTGCAAAAATCATCTTCCAAATAACTTAGAATTTAAATAAATAAATCTTAAAACATTGCAAGATGAAAACGTTGGCAATAACTATGTGTACTCACAATAATGGCTATTCCAAACCCTAGTTATCCTTCTTAAAAACACAAGAATAAATTCTCATAAGAAGTTTCCTAGACAAAATAGATAAGTCACGAAAATTGTAGGATCAGAATATCGCAACTACAATACTTCGCGAGATTAATAAATGACGACATTGCGAAGGAGTCGCAGGGAAGTAAAATAAATGACGCAATGAATGACGACAGCCAGAACACGAGGAAGATATGAAAATATGACGAAATTTAGGATCGTCGCGAGAATTAATACTTGTACGCCTGCGATATGTCGCGAGCCATTCCCGAAAATAAAGGACAGCTTAGCTGTCATCCACTGTATACTACCCTATATAAAGGGTTGAGTAAGTCTGTTGAAGAGAGAGTTCTTTTGAATTGTTAAGCAAGTCTTTAGGAGAGAGAAAGTTTTAGAGTGATTGTAGTTCTTTAACTCATTTCTATTTCATATTGTAAAGATTCAAACATTTAATCAATAGAAATCACAATCATTCATCTAAAAATGACTTAATTGTGTAAATTCTAATGAGGGGTGTAGTGTAGGATTTCCTGCAATTATATAATGGCGCTAGAAACAGGGATTGAGTAGAGATCAACCTTGTGAATTGAAAGAATCAGGAGTAACAAGAAAGAAATTTCGCATAATTTTCAACAATATACTAAAATTGAGAAATGGCTAGAAGAAGGAATGCATCAGAACAACCAACAATTGTAAGAAGAAGCGGGAGATTAGCTGGAGAAAGGAGAAATGAAGTAGGTGAACCATCAAGAATAAACGCAAGAGATGGAGAAGAAGGTCAAATTCAACCACCAATTCAACCAGCACCAAATAGAGTAATAGATTATGATAGGGTGAGTGTGCATACATGGAGATCAGATTCTATGGAAGAAAGAGAAGAAGTGCAACAATTGATAAATAATGGACAAGAGGAGAGAAATCGAGAAGAAATGGGAGAAACAACTCATAGAAATGAAGAAGTCGCAGCATTAGAAGCATTGAGGCAAACAATACATGAAGAAAGGCGATTAGAAGCGGAAGAACGTGCAAATTTGACAAGGCAAAACCATGAGTTAAGAATGGAAAATATGAGGTTGCATAATAGAAGGTCGAGAAGTAATACCAGGTCAAGATCAGGATCGGTTAGAGATGATATGAGGAGAATATTACCTGTAGAAAATGTTAATGAAGAAAATCTAGAAAGAGAGCCAAATCTCGGTGAAGGATGCTGCGAAAGAAGGGAAGTGGTGTGTATTCCACGTCCTGAGATTTTACAGAATGACCAAAATGATGGAAATCAAGGAAATATGCAGCAGAATAGTCCAATTGGTGAAGAAAATCAGGAAGAAGGAAGAAGAATACTGCATGGGAGAGAAACACATAGGAAACAAAAGGAGATTGAAGATGACATCGAAAAGCATTATATCGAACAAGCGCGTCTAGCTTGCGAAAGGGAAAGATTAAGAGTAGAGATGGAAGAACGGGAATTGGAGGAAGCAATTCGGCAGAACAATCATGACAATCGAGAAAGAAGGCGCGAGCAAAATTGCAACAATGGAAATATCAATGAAGAATATGAAAGAATACAAAGGAGAACTGATAGACAACCAAGAAGAGAAAATGATAGATACAATGGTGTGCGAATTTGTGAACGAGATGAAGGAGAAAGTCGCAGAGAAAGAAGAGAAGAAAATGCTGAACAAGAAAATCAAGGTATACATGAACGCAGAAGGAGAGAGGCAGAGCTAAAAAGACCAATAAATTCGAACCCTGATGTAAATGAACAAATCTTAAGAGAGTTGGCAAAGATGAGAGGAATGTTGAACAATAGAAGAGGAGGAGGAAGAAGGCAATTGGATGAGGCCATCAAAGAGGCTGCGAAAACCCCCTTTACGCTAGAGGTGCAGTTAGGAGGAATACCCCCAAAGTGCAATTTACCCGCATTAACCAGCATTTTTGATGGAACAACTTGCGCAATACAACACATCAAAGCGTATGTGAGATGGTTTGAGGAAAATCATCTCGTTTAACAGTGGGAAAATCATGACGCCATATTGTGCAAATATTTAGCATCAAGTTTAACAGGAGAAGCACTGAAATGGTTTGAGGGTTTACCAAGAAACACAATCACGTCATTCAACCATTTACAAGCTATATTCTTAGGGGCATATATAAGTAACAACTCCTCGCGACCAGGAATTGAAGATGTATTTGGGTTGAAACAAAGAGTTGGCGAAAGTTTAAGACACTTAACTGTGAGATGGAAAACAATGTGTAGCGAGATGGCTGGACGAGTGGATGAAAGATATCTTATTTTATCATTCATAAACGCTATGTTCGCAACCAATTTGTTATATATTCAAATCTTTAGAGTTAAGAATACAATTACAATGACTGAGTTGCGAGAACTTCAGGAGGAATATATTGCTTTAGAGGAAAGGCAAAACGAGATGGAATCATACCCAGTTGCGAATACAAATTCAAACGCTGCGAATGCAAGCTTATTACCCAAGTTGATAAACACAGTGGCGAGCACTTCGCAAGGGCAACAAGAAAAGATAATAGATGAGGGACAGCCAAAGATAGTAGCTATGGGAAGCCGTGATCAGGAAGAGTTTGAAAGAGAAAGGAACTACTACAACCGTGGCGGCAATAACAAAATTCAAAGACTTGATCATCCACAAGAAACTTATGGAAGTCGAAGGCGTAATTATCATGGAGGGCAGCGAAGTCACGAGTAGTGTGGGAGGAAATCAAAATGCCACCATTAAATACTAGTGTTGAAAAAATATGGGAAGCTATACTCTTGATGGAAAACATACCTGCGCCATGGAACATGGGGAATGAGCCACCACCAAGTGATAGAAGTCACGAGTTCTGTTCTTACCACCGCTTTCATGGACACTTAACAAATGACTGCAGAAATATAAAAAGAATCATCCTCAGAATGATTGACCAAGGAAAGCTGAGTCATTTTATAAAAAGTGAAGAGAAGGTTCAACCATTACCACCACCGCCAGAAATGCACAGAAAAAATTCAGCAAAGGGGAAAGAAACATTCGTAATAGAAGTTGGATCGAAAGATAAAAATTTGTTTTGCAACTCCATTGTACACTCATACCGAACAATTGAAGATTTTCATGATAATGTTCTCAGTAGGGTTTTCGCGAGGGATGCTGATAATAAAGAAGTGATGAACATTGCGAAGACATCGCATTAAAAGAATGGCAAATGCAGATTATTTCTTTCACAGCAGAAGAGATTCCTCAAGGCGAGAGACGCATAATAGCCCATTGGTTGTAAAATTGAAATTAATCCAAAACCCGTAGATGGCGAAGACGATCAAGCAGAGAATTCCTGGGCGATCAATAGAATCTTAATTGATACGGGGAGCTCAGTAAACATTCTTTTCTACCATACTTACAAGACTATGGGTGGGAAGGATGAAGAATTAATACCTTCGACGTATAAAATATATGGTTTCAATGGCACATCGAATAAGCCTAAAGGAGAAGTTCATATGAGAATACCTTTGCAAGGATTATCAACTGAAATTTTGTTCTGTGTAGTCGATGTGGAGTCCCCTTATAATGCATCGATCGGAAGGCCATGGTTGCACGAAATTCTGGGCGTAGCGTCGACTTATCATCAGTTTATAAAGTTTCCTCATCCTAGAGGTGTCGGAATTATAAAAGGAGATTGGACGGAAGGACAAAAATGCTATGAGATTGATGTGGAGAGTTGCGAGGAGAGAGCTGCAAAAAGAAAGGGCTGGAAGCAAAATACAAAAGATGAACAAAGAAGAGAAAGGTTGATGGTGGATACCATAGAAACAAGAGGTGAAGATACATTGCGAAGCAAGTGCATGAAAACAGTTGAAAATTATGATGGAAAGGAATCATTAAGAGATTTGAATGGTGCAGAGGCAGAGAGCAACAGGAGCAAAAAGTGTAAGAAATGAATAAACAATAATTGAAGAAGAAATACGCGAGAATCTCGCTATCAAGAATGTATGAAAATCTGATTGAAGAATTGAAAACAAAAATGAATAAATAAAGCAAGATTTTGCGATAGCTTCGCAAACAAAATGACAAGAGAAAACCAAAAATGAATGATTGAATGAATTAACAAAAATGAAAGAGTGAGTGAACGGGACGAACCTTTATGGCGTACACCCTAGTTCGCGAATGATATTTCGCAAGAGGCAAATGTAAGACCTAAAGTGCGTCATATAAGGGGTATCTCTTGACATGGCTCAAGAAAAGGTTACACCGCTCCCGGAACCCGAGTCATGGAGATTTGGGGCCCATGAAAGCCTATCCTGGAGAGATACCTTGGATTTCCAACTATATATATATGGTTATACCCTGGTTGGACGCCCGAGGGTCTCTTCCAAGGAGTCGATGTATGCTCAAGGCGCCGGGGTACGGTTGAGCCAAGAGTGCCTGGGGCATTTGAAGTGTCTCGGCCATTCTTGGCAAGTCTTGGCATATGTTGCACTCGGCCCGAAGAAAACTCCACTTAGGGTGCAAGATCGTAACCATAAACCCCATAGGTATAAGGGATAAGAGGTCACGAAAACAATCTGGTTGTTGTTAAGACCGGATGGGAGGAGCTAGTCTTGTATGGCCGATGTACGCCTCCTTGAAGGGGCAACCAGGGAGATGATAAGGGCGGCACCCTCCATTAGGGAGCTGATAAGTGTCACAAGACGGCAATGTCATGGGGCTTTATATTCGCAAGAGCATTTAGGCCTGTCATATTGTCGCAAATAAAATATCCTGTAGAGGCAAAAATACTAAAGAAATGATAAGACAAGATTAATGGGTCATTACATGAAAGTGTAAAGACGTCTTGCGATCTTGTCGCAAGACGTCAATGCCATGGGATTTTACGTTCGCAAGAATATTTAAACCTGTCGTATTGATGCAAAATGAGGGGTGGCAAAATAAGACCTTTAACTAGGAAGGCAAAATAAGACCACACAAAAACAATGATAAGGCAAGATCAATTGGTCAATACATGAAAATGTAAAGACATCCTGCGATCTTGTCGCAACAGTGAATTTCAGCATAAATAAAGATAATGGAATAGCAATCATTAAATACCAAAAATTATATTTGTTGAAAGAAAGGAGAATAACGCAAACGAGTACATACGTCAAAAAAGATGATTGAAGTACATAAAGGAGCAAAAGTACGAGAACAAAGATTACAAGAGAAAATCATTTCTCAAATAGTAGCTTTTTCACTAGAAGGAGATGTTGGGTTTTCTTCAACGACTTCATCTATGTTATCGCTAGCTAATATATTTCCAGCAGATCCTTCTTCATTGACAGTTTTATTCGCGGCATCATCAATGACAGTTTTATTAGGAGAGACGATTTCTTCATTTCCGAGTTCTTCGCCACTAATATAATCAAGATCGCTATCAGGAGAATCAGGAACTTCATCATCACTTACTTCCAGAGGTTCAACAGACACAGTATCAAGAGATTTAGATAGTAAAACATTATTCACAACAACTTCGGCTCTAAGATGAAATTGGCGAAGAAGTGCTTTCTGCTGATTTTTACTCTCTATATCTTTATAGTCACGCATATAGTCGAATTTTCTTTCTGCCCTATCGCGAGAGCGGGCAAGAGAAGCAGCGAGTATTCCATTCTCTTTGCGAATTCTTGAATAATCAGATTTCAAAGCAGTGACGGTGGAGTGAAGTTTTTTCTCAGACTCTGCAAAACAAAAAATAAAAGAATTATATAAACAAAAAATATGAAGGCTTGGTAAAGAAAGAATAGATGAGGCAGTCAACTTCTATGACTACCTTCCTTTTGCGAGGTAAGATGTTGGATTAGAGCTGAACAACAATTCTCCAAATGATCCATGGCATTGTCAAAATTATCTCCAATTAAACCTTTCAGACGTGATCGCCAAATTTTTTCATTGGAAATCAATAAAGCATTTTCTTTTGTAAGGGAAGAGTTGGACTTTTCTAGTTTGGAACATTGATCCTTGAATTGGTTTGCTTTTACACTTAAGGTTATTCTACCCTGAATCAGCTTTATCCTTCTCGCAGAACTTCTTCAAGTTGGTTTCTCAAATGAACAAAGAGATTGTTCTTGCTCTTTACATAATTTTTGACAAACATCATATTGTTGCGAGTAAATCGCCACCTTGTTTAATAGAGTTCGCTTCTCTTGAGAAAGAGTTCCATTCTCATCTGATAAAGTTTCCAACTCCAAATTAGCTTTAGTCAAAGAATAAGAGAGGCGAGATAAGTCATTACTTAATGAGTCTTGTTTCTGAGCTAAATCAGCATTTTCTTTAGAAAGATTATTTATATGATCAAACAGTATATGTATGAAGATTATCTAATTGGTTATATTGCTCCATCCAAGCATCTCTATCAACTCGAACTTCTTCAGCTGTAGATTCCAACTGATATATCTCCATTTTTCGTTTCTGGTTTAAAGCTTGAAGGGCGAACAAGGACTTGAGTCTTAAAAAAAAAAAAAAAAAAAAAAAAAAAAAAAGGGGGGACAGAGGCAAGAGTATACCTTTCAGTTCTTCATTCTTCTTGCGAAGATTATCGCGATCCAGTGAAACGTTTTGAAGTTTTTGATTCTCAAGATGGAGAGTATTACATTTAGCAGTCATAGCTTGGAGATCATTCTTCAAAGTGGTAATTTCTCGCTCCAAGGATGTTTGCGAAACTCTGTCAGGACCAAGGTGTTTGCTCAAAATCTCGCAAATATCAGACTTGATAGGATCGACAGAAGTCTTCTTAGCATCGTTCACAATATCTGATAGGACTTTGAAAGCCACATCTATTCCTTCTAAATTTTCCTTAGTAAGAGGGATTTGCTCAGAAAAGGAAGTAGCAGTGATAGAAAAAGGAAGAGATGAAACATATTTTTTTAAAGGAACATCACGAGAAGAAGAAATCTCGGGAGGGTTAATTATTGGAGGAATGGTAGAGGCATTAACAATGGAAGAAAAAATAGGCTCATTCGCAATGGGACTGTTATGAGGGAGTTGATCTATGAGAAGTTCAGGCATAGAAATGTTATCTTTGGGAGAAGTAATAGAGATTTCTTGCGAAGATATCGCAGTAGGAGTTGTGAGTTTGAATGTAGGAAAAGTGACAGAAGGCGCAACGGGTTTAGAATGGCGAGGCTTCTTGGGGGACTTATCAAAGATTTTTGTCATCCTGCGAAGTACAAGCTAAATAAGAAACAGAGGCAACAATATTGTTATTAAAATATAAGTGTTTCTTAAATACCTTGTCGCTCGCAGGCTTTCTTTTAGAAGCAGTGGATTTTAATTGCGAGCTCATAGAGACATTAGGGTTCACAATGGTGAACTTGGTGGTAGGTTTGTTCTTGCTAAAATAAAAATGGCAGAGGAGTCGTTAAAAGAAGAACAATATCAAGATAAAACAGCTTCAATAAGAGAAATTAATCACAAAATAATCAAATTCAGCAAAATTAACGAACCTTGTTGCCATAGAAACAGTAGCAGAAGAATAGTAGCAGGAAAACGATGAAGAAGATGATGAAGAAAAACACAAAAAAAGTTGCATTTATGAAGAAGACGAAGTAAAAAGAAAGAAATGTTTCACAAGGAATCTGCCTTTAAATAGACGAAAAAAGGGTAACCGGATAACATTAAATGTGCCGGTAAAAAGTGAAATTTTAGATACGTGTAAACAGTCATTCCTAAATTCACGGAATCTTGTCGGCATAAAATTGATGGAAAATCAACGATTGCGGTATCTCAAAATATTGGTTCTCATGACATTCTCTCCTTCGCAGAGAAGACATGAGAAGAGGCAAGATGTAGGATCAGAATATCGCAACTACAATACTTCGCGAGATTAATAAATGACGACATTGCGAAGGAGTCGCAGGGAAGTAAAATAAATGACGCAATGAATGACGACAGCCAAAACACGAGGAAGATATGAAAATATGACGAAATTTAGGATCGTCGCGAGAATTAATACTTGTACGCCTGCGATATGTCACGAGCCATTCCCGAAAATAAAGGACAAACTTAGTCATCATCCACTCGTATACTACCCTATATAAAGGGTTGAGTAAGTCTGTTGAAGAGAGAGTTCTTTTGAATTGTTAAGCAAGTCTTTAGGAGAGAGAAAGTTTTAGAGTGATTGTAGTTCTTTAACTCATTTCTATTTCATATTGTAAAGATTCAAACATTTAATCAATAGAAATCACAATCATTCATCTAAAAATGACTTAATTGTGTAAATTCTAATGAGGGGTGTAGTGTAGGATTTCCTGCAACTACAAAAATCTAATCATCATCTTCATCATCGAAGACCATAAATGTGGTACGAACCTTATCCATCTCCTCCTTGATTTCAGGAAACTTAGTAGAAACCACATGTAATTGTTCTTGCACACACCTTATCTTGGCATCAATTTTGCAAACACCCTTGTGAATTTGATGAAGAAGCTTCACGGAGGAATAATCGCATGAGTCAACAAGAGTGTCACATCTTTGTCTCTTACAAGCATTTTCCTTCATACGTTTGAAAGTACAAGGACGAACAAGCTTGGGAGTTCCAATAGAGTTGACAATGGGAGCAATGGAGAAAGTGCGACAAATTCACTCAATCAAGCAAGGATAGCCTGTAACGACCCTCAAGTTCGTCAACGCTATTAGAACCGTCAAGACACGATTTAACCGTTATTGATCCGATTAATTAGAGACGAACGTTAATTAATATAAATTGATCTAAAAATAATTTACATACTAAATTAGTATCACTAGATAGGTCTCAAAAAGTTATGCGAAATGGACTACTCGAACGTGTCATTCGGATACCGGACGAAGAAGATTTCATCGGATAAGCATGAAGGGTAAAATAGTAATTTTTCCTTAAACCGCTTGGCTGTCCTTATCAATTCAGTGGGTGCCTTTATAGTTTTAGTTTCCTTATCATCACCAAAACGTGTCGAAGAGAATTCATTATTCTCTTATCTTTCTCTTTCTTCATCTTCATCTTTCTTCATCTCTTTTCTGCTCATCTTTTCTTTCTCTTCTGTTGAGAGTTTGTGAGTCGTGCGTATAGATTTGCTGAGCACAATCATTATATGAAGAAGGGGTGATCGTTCTGTAGAAATTTAATGAATAATATGGTGTTGACAAAGAATCGATAAAAGGTAATTTATGGTTTCAAATTGATTGAAGTTGTTTTATGATTTTGATGTGATTTGTTATAAACGAATAGATTATGGATGGGTTCGTGTTTAATTGAAGTTTAAATGGTTCTATAGGGTTTAATTCTAGTTAGGATGTTAATCGAATCAAGTTAGGGTTTCCTGAGTTGAATCGGAATTCGAAATAGATAATAATTAAGAAGGAATCGGAGATGGGTTTAGTTAATTGAAGCAAGAGTTTTGGTTCAAATGATATTTTGAAGTGGTTTTGATGTTAACTGGGAAGTTAGGTTTGAAGATCTGAACCAGAGGTTAAATTGAAGCTGATGAGGAGTTTGGATTTGATTCTCGTGTTAAGATGGTGTTTGTGACAATTAGAGGTATGTTTATGGGTCTGGTTGTTTGATTACAAGGAATGAAGCTTGGTGAATTGGGGTTGATGTTGGTGATTCAGAATTATGGTTTTATGACCAGGGTATGTTGATGAAAATGAAATATGTGATGAGCTTAATAAGATGATGAAGATTGAGTTGTGGTCTTGGCTTTAGTCTGTGAAGAGGATATTTTGATTTAGCTAAGATGGTGGTGCTGGTTGCGTTAATTAGGAGGTGATATATCTAAAGATGGTGGTTTTTAGTGTATTGAAATGGTAGTCCAGTGGCAGTAGGAGTTGGTGGCCTAGATGGGTGTAGATGACATGTGTTTGGATTGAAGGTATAGTTACATATTAAGTTAAAGGGAATTGGGTTGATTAAGGAATTGAAATTATTGGTGATGAAGGTCACTGTGTGTTGTTCAAGATGAGGTGTTGAAGAATAACGGAAGTTTGAGACTCTCAGATGGAGTCTGGTGGTATTACTGCTATCGTGGAAGTTGTTGAGAAGGGAGGAAACATGAAGAGTTGATAAAAGCAATGGCAAAGTAAATATGAGATGTTGTGAAGACATGGAGCAGAACTGAATGACAATGTTGCTTGAGAAGATGGTTTTGGTTGCAGCTCAGATGCCTTTGAGCTGAACTGGCAGTGCAATTGGTGGTCTTGGGTAATTGTGCTGTGTTAGATGATTGAAGTGCTTCAGGTAGAATGGAATAGAGTTGCAAGTAGTTGACTGAGGTTGTAGTTGTGTTATTAAACTGACAGAAGTTTTTGAAGAATGTTTTATGAGCATATGAAGACTGAATTGTTGTCTTGAATACTTTTGAAGTTGAGTTGAGTAGTGTTTTGGAATTAGAATTAGAAATGATGATTATAGTATCTGAACTGAATCAAGGAAGTGATGTTTTGGATTTGTATTTTGTTAAGAGAGTTAGAATTGCATTTGATCTTGTCATGTGTTGTGTTGCATCTTTGGCAGGTGTTGCATCTTTGGCGGCCTTGAGTTTTCAGTTAGTTGTTGCACCTTGTTTGTGCCTTTAACTCGTTGAGTATCCTTTGGCTGAGCAATGGCTCCCACACTACACCCCTTACTCGAATTTGCTTAATTAATCCATTGGGAGATGTAAGATCCATTTATTGTGCAAACTTTGGCCTTGAGCTTTTTTCAACTTTTATATAGGGTAATACATAGTGGATGACAGCTAAGCTCCCTTTATTTTCTGGAATGTCCCGCTAAGTGTCAAGATGCACAAACATTCACTCGACCTAACCTTCGCCACACTCGAGATATTTGAATGAGTTGAATCGTTTTGACTCAAAAGTACGTACTTGCCTCTATTCTTTTGCGAAGTTTCCTATCTTGACATGAGTTGACTCATCGTTGATTATAATTGACTTGACCTTGGGCTTCTTGTGAATAATATTTTGCTTTCCAAGTCTCTTGACCTATCCACGTCGACCCTTTGGAAGTAAGTGATGATGAAGTTCCCAATGCTCCACTTGACCTTTGGTAGAAGAAAATCGTTTAAAGGCGTTAAAAGCCTCATTAGTTGACTCCATTGAGTAATTTCCATATTTCTTTCTTCCTTTCTTAAGTAAGATCACCTTAACGTGTTGCATCTTTTTAGGTATAACCTATTCCATGGTCTATCCAACTTTGTCCCACACATTTCTTCCTTCGGCAGGTTAGTTGTTGCACCTTGTTTGTGCCTTAGTATCCTTTGGCTCGAGCAATGGCTCGCCCGTGCAAGGCTTTGGCTTGAGCTTTTCCAATGTCCACTTCTTTGGTTTGTTCTCCCTTAGAACCCGACCGACCTAGCTTACCCCGACTTATATTTGAATGAGTTGAATCGCTTTGATTCACCGAGTTTCCTATCTTGACATGAGTTATAATCTTTTCTAAATGATCATCCTCATGAAGTGTTTACACAGAAAATAGAATTACACTTAGAAGACTTAACTCGTTGACCAATTGACTTGACCTTGGGCTCTGACCTGGACTTGACCTTTGACTGACGTTTACAGTTAGTTGACTCCATTGACTGTTAACGTTGACCAGGCCTTGGACTAATGGGCTTGTGTGGTGGACTTGAGCTTAGGACTAATATTCGTATTTTGGTAAATTGGACCTTTATGGTCTGAGTTAGCCTTTGGTTCCATTTACAAAGTTGTGGATATTCTTATGACATATTGAAAGGACTATAGAACCAACCTAATTGAATTAGTAAACCTTTAGATGTGCTAAAGTTATATAATGAGAATGTGTGGAACCATAATTGAGCTTAGAACCATTAGATAGTTCACTTAGCCTATAACTAAAGAATTGTATGAGATTATGTTATGAGCCTTGTATGAGCCTTTTGGCTAATCTTTAGAGTGCTTGTGTGATTAACAGTTAGTCGTTATTAACAACGAACGATCTAAAGAATGAACCAGTGGATTATGGATCTCGAGGTAGGCAAGGCTTGTCATCAAAAGAGGTGGGAATTGATAATGAACTCTCTTGTATTCATTATTGTTTTACAAATCTATCCTTTATGAAATTCATGCATATCTTTGTTACTATATGATAGTGTATGCATGTATTATCTGTGTGTAATACAAACTAGTTTTCCTTTATATTCTGGGATGGGATTGGATCTTTAGAAACAACTGATATCTGTGGTTTGGGAGTATTTACTTATCTTCAAAATGTGATTCTTTCTATTGACTGGAAAGTGGTTACAAACTTTACTTATTGTTAGCATGTAAGGAAACCTTTTCCTTTTGATTGGTGTGAGATGTGTGCCCCCAAATGTTATACCTAATTTAAGCAAACCTAGATAGGCCTCGTTAGGTTGAATATTATATAGGTCTGGTTTTAATTCGGCCATTATATTTTCCTTATTTTTGTATGGGGGCAACGCATGTCTCATACATGGATGTTTATTATTCTTTTAAATTACTTTCAAAAGCTATTATATTATGTTTTGGTGTTTAGAGAGAATGATGTTGATAATCTTATGTCTGATTATTGGATTTGACATGCGAGAGGTATATGGTTCTTCATGTTAAAGTTCTTCCGTGGGCTATAACGTTAACACCATTAGATCTCTTTAGATACTTGTTATATAGAGTGCACGTATAATAAGGTACTGGTGTTGATGGTGGATTTTCATTTAAGGCTAAAATTGTAAAAGCCAAAATTATGCGCTAACATCTTGCAAAAGATAAAGCCATTAATAAGTGATGGATACTTCTTCACCTTACTAATTCACCTAGAATGGAGCATGTGGCAACAATCCCAGTATTCTGTGAATTAAATACACGAAATTCATCCAGGTTGGAGCATGTGGCAACAATCCCATATACCCTGTGAATTTACAGCATTATTAATTAATGCATAACCAGCCTTGTATTTCATGTACTCATTACCGGTGTGGCATGACGACTGAGTGTTGTTCTCAGCAGAGCAACACGAACCTCCAAGCATTAATAATGAAGCATGTACGAGATTCCCGTACAGGCTACAACTCTCGGTGTGTTATACTAGCCCGATTGAGCATACAACTCTCGGTGTGTTATACTAGCCCGATTGAGCATACATCTCTCGGTATGTTATACTAGCCCGATTGAGCATGTTTGAACCTGGACTGTCCATATCAGTCTCAGAAACGATCACAACCATCCAACTTCACCAGCATGATTGGATGGCTTAGATTGAATCCATGACCCCAAGCAGGTATTGGAATATGCACCACCGACCCAACGCGGGCCCCGCATGGTTGGCCTCCCCAAGGGATGGCATAGCTTGCCAAACCGTCCAAGCCAAAGCAGTATGGACGAAAAACCCTAAATTAGGGTTTGCAGCACATTACATGTGTCGCAAAACAGTCTCAACCATCCATCTTCGCAGGCATAGATGGAGGGTGTAGATGTATATTCAAAGGGCCCAGAGCATGTCAACACAAACACCTTGGGCCCGCCTACATACCTGACTGATCGGTCAGACCAACTATGGTTGGTCGTCTTAATTCATGCGCCCCAAACTGGGTATGACACACGGCCGGCAAAACCTAATTAGGGTTTGTGTCGCGATCACGAGCGTCCATTTTCTCCTGCACGAATGAAGGGTCCAGGAATAGATTAAGGTGTCCTAAAGTATCAACACGATTATCGTGGGCCCACCTATCTCCACACCCGATCGGCCAAGACCAAACTTGGTTGTACACCTTGATTCGCGCGCCCTGAAGGTGGCATGCCACGCCCCTTTAGGAATCCTTTGCGGCACAGGATTCCTGTCGCAAATCAATCTCAGCCACTCTTCTTTATCGGTAAACTTGAGTGACCTAGATCGCACCTTCGTGGGATAGTGAAGTATAGACATGGGCACCAGCATGTTGTCTACACACATGCCTGATCGGTCCTCTATAAAGCACTTTCCATGCTTGGATTCGACCAAGCTGAAAGAAGGAACTTGCGTACCTCTTAAACCCTAATCCGACGGTCGCAGATAAGGGTTGTAAGTCATCTCGTACGTCCAACTTCACCAGCTTGGACGGACAGCCTAAGACATGAGTTAGGCTATCAATGAGGCGTCACCACAATCACCGTCCACTACTCTTCCACATGGAGTGATCGGTTAAGTCAGGGCTTTCCTGTATAGCCTCCAAACGATCACTCGAAGATGGCTGGACATGATGTTATTTTAAGACGCTTAAATTCGTGACTTACTCCGTTAAGCCTTAAAAACAGCGATGCTTCATACATGCTGAATATACTCGATGCGGACACACATAGAATACACACGATACTTCACAAGTATCGACTTCCTAAATAACTTAGTTATTTAGTCTAGCATTACATGCTACTTTCTGTGGGTCCCACGATCTACACACTCGAGACATCAATCATGTCACAAACTGGGGGATACATACTGGGGTATTGGTCTGGCGGTTTACAACGTGCAACGCGCCATCACAAGAACGTTTCAGGAAGTCATGGACGGTTAGAGATGACCGGAGAAGTGGGCAAGACTGGTCATGTAACACTAACACAACTCCACTACTCCATCACTCCACTTCCTCCACTTCCCACGAGAGACGTGAATAAGGCTCAAATGACTTGTATAAATAGGTTCTACTCCATATTTCCAAAAACAACAGAACAAGTCCAGACAACAGAGGCAAGTGTTGATACCATCGTATTCAAACATCGGAACTGATAGCTTACATCCTGCAAGCCAGTTCAGCTTTATGATACAAGTCATACATAGCCAACACCTTCACAATCTCAACACCTTCTTCGCTTCCCTCCCTAAGATCAACCCTATCTCCTTCACTTTGTGACCGAAACAAGTCTGGAACGGCCATTTCTTGGTTTAGGCCGGATTTGCACAGATTGATTTCTCGAATCTACAAGCACTCCCGTGTAGTGCATTTGTTTAAGGTTTAGACTCATTTCTCATCCACACACCCCAAATTACCAAAACCGGCAGAAATAGTTTTCACCCATAAACAATTGGCGACCACAGCGGGAGGTTAATCTCTCGGTTGTAAAGTCAATTTCTTCAATACTATTCAATTAATTTCGAGATGGTTGGTCTTAGGACCGCCTCGACAGTCTCAAATCCTGATGGTTCCTCCAACGGGGATACCCCTCCTCCTAACGGCGTATATGACGGCATGATCAGGAGATTTCCAACATTAAGCGAACTAGCACGGGTACAGGAGATTCACACGAAGAACATGGAGCTAATCAAATAGGCGGTAAACGGCATACTTGATCTCCTCATCAAGATGACATCAGAGATGAGCATTCCGGAGACCTCTATACCGGGGACTAGTTCCCCTCAGATCAACAACTTTACTACGAACCAGAGACCAAATGGATCGAGAAGCAAAGATCTCTAGTGGAAAGCTTGTGTGAACTCTTGCACCTCTCGAAGAATCAACAGGCAGAAACATTTGCTGCAATTAATAAAATAGCTCTGGACGTACACCTGACTTCTTCACGTCCAGAAGTCCTAACTGCATCAGAAACATCTGTAAATAATGTTATATTTACAGAAGACGACATGATGGCGGAGGAAGGTCACAACCGGGCCCTACATGTTACCGCACGCATCAAGGGTTCAGAGTTCAGGAGGGCCCTCGTCAACACATGAGCATCTTCGAATGTGATTACTCTCAAGACTCTCAGGACAGCCAAGGTTATCCCATGCAAGATTGTACGTCAGCCCACCACAATGATGGACTTCGAAGGAAACCAGACCAGCACATACGGGTATGTCAATCTGAATTTATCAGTAGGACCCGTTCAGTCAAAAGTGAAATTTGAAGTCATAGAAAAGGAGCCGGACTACCATATGATACTAGGGAGACCGTGGCTTCATGACAATAAGGTCATCCCTTCAACGTATCACCAGTGCCTGAAGACCATGCTAAATGAGGAAGTCATCTGTATTCCTGCATCATTGTCTCCATACGCACCAATATGCGGAGTGGAACTGTTCGAGCCAAAAGAAACTCCGCATGGAAGGTCAGACAAAGTCCTGTGCACCCCACTACCCACGTGGGCTTCAATCCAGGAAGAGGACCGACTTGCATCACTGGGGGCTAAGCACCATGACACGCCTTTTCTGACGAGGCGTCCATCTTTATCCGGTGAAGCTTCAACCCATGCTCACACCAAAAGGGAACGCACTTTCGAGGCAAACCGTGATCAGAAGGGGAAGACAATATACCGGCGGCACTGTTAGCAATTAGCAGGAGAGACTAGCACCCAGTCTCTCCGCCCAGTTGAATGCTGCAAGAACGATGAAATACAAGACGAGGTATTGGACGCTCCGCGACAGCTACAAGATGGCACCAACTCCACAACTGACGAGCCCGAGACTGTTAACATCGGGAATGAAAAATCTCCCAGGAGTGTCTCTATCAATTCGATTATGTCCGTGGACGAACGTGTGAGTCTTGTCCAACTACTCAAGGAGTACCAAGATGTGTTTGCCTGGACATACGAGGAAATGTCTGGTCTAGACGAAAAATTGGTCACCCATCACCTACATGTCGTACCTGGATCCAAGCCAATCAAGCAATCTTCGAGGCAATTCAGACACGAAGTGGAAGAACAAATCAAGAAAGAAATTCAGAAGTTGCTAGCTACTGGCTTCATCAGACCTATTCATCATCCAACCTGGTTAGCTAATGTGGTCCCAGTAAAGAAGAAAAACGGACGGATTCGGTGCTGCGTCGATTTCAGAGACTTGAACAAGTGCTGCCCCAAGGACGACTTTCCTCTGCCTAACATCGACATGTTAGTAGACACCACCAGCGGAAACGGCATGTTCTCCTTCATGGATGGTTACAACGGCTACAATCAGATAAGGATGTATGAGCACGATGCAAGTAAGACATACTTCCGAACCCCTCTTGGAAATTTTTACTATAGTGTTATGCCATTCGGTTTAAAGAACGCCGGTGCAACGTATCAATGTGCTATGACGGCAATCTTCCATGACATGATGCATAAGCAAGTCGAAGACTACGTTGATGATATAATAGTCAAATCCAAGACTCAAGCTATCCTCATAATGCCGCTGCCGTGAACATTGAAGGAGCTCCAAAACTTCATGGGCAAGGTGAACTTTTGCTTCATTCACCCCCTGCTGAAGAAAGGATCAAGTTTCGTCTGGATCACACTACAACAGGAAGCGTTTCATAGGATTCAACAAATATTGCCATCTTTGAATCGTCACAAGGGGTTAGCCTATTATGTCAGCCCAGACAAGAGCGAGCATGGGACATCTTCAGATCCACTGAAGCCGACACCTCAAGGGAGCAGCCTCAATAAGATGATAATGTCCGCGTGTCATGTCGAGAAAGAATCCGGGAGAATCACTCTATCAGAGGATGGTGCATGTCTACCGTGTTATGTTGGAGAATCTGCACTTTTGGTCATCCTATGGACTTTGTGAAGCTTTTGAACGCTCATCTAAGAAAACATCTACCCTGCTGGAAAGAACCAGGCCTTCCAGTAATGAAGAGCCTCATGATGTTCGTGGAAGCATACATCCCACCAACAGGAAATACAACCTTCAGCCTTCCATAAGCAATTTTATTTGAAGCGAAAGAAGAGGAAAGCCACCGAGATACAACATCATGCTCGTCCAAAATCGCCAACTGCAACTCCAGCACCATATGCACGGCTGCCGTAATGGTGAAACAACGTCCAAGATATTCCATATCTGGATCGATGGTAACTACATCAATTAGAGACGCTTTCAGAATTTGTCTCCCGTAGAAGATTTAGTTGTGTTACCAAAGGAGTATGACTGGGACTGCTTAGCACTGCCCATCTCAAAGATAGCCTCATGAACCTAGCGTGACAACATCTATCAAGTCCAAAGCTCTGGATACTCGTGGGTAGGGGATTGTCTCCCTCTTCTCTATTTCATGAAGAAACGTCAAGAAAGCCATCGGTTCCAGTTTATCCCTCTGTTGATGGTGGATTTTCGTTCAAGGTTAAATTTGTAAAAAACTAGAAAAATCATGCGCTGACATCTTGTAAAAGATAAAGCCATTTATAAGAGTTGGATACTCCCTCACTTAATTCACCAAGAATGGAGCATGTAGCAACAATCCCATTCTGTGAATACATGAAATTCCTCCAGGTTGGAGCATGTAGCAACAATCCCTTCCTGCGAATTTCATATCAGCCTTGTATTTCCAGTACTCATTATCTTACTCTTACGAGTAACACGAACCTCCAAGCACTATAATGAAACCATGTACGAAATACCCGTACATGCCGATTCTCGGTGTGTTATACTAGCCCGAGCCCTCTCGGTGTGTTATACTAGCCCGATTGAGCCCCTCTCGGTGTGTTATACTAGCCCGATTGAGCACCCGGACTGACCGTATCAGTCCGGATATGATCTGATCGCAGTCATCCAACTCCATAAGCATGATTGGATGACCCCGCATCAATTCCATCATCCCCAAGCAGTATGGAATACCCACGGCCGACCCCGCATGGTCGGCCATTGGCCTTTGCTTGCCAAAAGACGTTCATACCAAGCATTATGGACGAAAACCCTAAATAAGGGTTTGCGGCATATTACATGTGTCGCAAAACAATCTCAACCATCCATCTTCGCGGGTATAGATGGAGGGTGTAGATGTAGATTCAAAGGGCCCAGAGCATGTCAACACGATCACCGTGGGCCCGCCTACATACTTGACCAATCGGTCAAGACCAACAATGTTTGGCCGTGACAAAATCATCACCCAAACAAGGAGTGGCGCACGGCTTTTGAAAAGCCAAAATTAGGGTTTCAAATCATCACGTGCGTCCATCTTCTCCCTAAAGACGAATGGAGGGTCACAGATTAGATTAAGCAAGGGCGGTCATACCAAAGCATGACCACCGTGAGCTTATCTACCTCCTCATGCGATCGGCCAAGGCATCCCATGCCCGGCTAATCCAAAACGCCCGCCCAAACATGCGTGGTTACACTTCCCAAATTGCAAACTGATCTCGACCACTCAACTTCACCGGATGATTTGAATGGCTTAGATCACGCTTTCATGGGATAGTCAGGTATAGGCATGATCACCAGCCTGCCATCTTCCCGTCAAACCCATCGACCAAGACCGATCAAGATGTGTCGTCTTGAAACGCGTGCCCGAACTAGGGATCTCGCGCGGTTTCCCAACTCCTTTGCGGCAACGGATTTCTGCGCAAAACCGATCTCAACCACTCAACTTTACCGGTTAAATTGAGTGGCCTAGATCGCACCTTCATGGGACGGTAAGACATGGACGTGTACACCAGCATGCCATCTACATACACGTCCGGTCGGTCCTCTCCAAAATTCTTCCATTACTTGGTTTCGACCAAGCTGAAGAGTCATGCTTGCGCTCCTCTTCAAAAAAAACCTAATATTCATTAACGGTCGCAGATGAGTGTCTCAAAGATCATCTCATCCATCCAACTTCACCAGCTTGGTTATACAACCCTGGTCAGAAGTTATTTGGTTAGTGAGGCGTCATTACCCATCACTTTACCACACCATAATGCAATAACTGCATAAAATACACATGATACTTCACAAGTATCGACTTTCTGAATAACACAGGTTATTCAATTCAAGCATTACATGCTATCTTTCGTGGATCCACGATCCACACATTCCGGACATCAATCATGTCACAAATCGGGGATACATACTTTGGGTATTGGTCCGGGAGGTTTACAGCGTGCAGCGTGCAACGCGCCATCACAAGAACGTGTTAGGAAGTCATGGACGGTTAGAGATGAACAGGAGAAGTGGGCAAGACTGGTCGACGCACAACTCCACTACTCCATCACTCCACTTCCTCCACTTCCCACGAGAGACGTGAATGAGGCTCAATGACTTGTATAAATAGGTTCTCCGCCCCATTTCAAACAACAACACAAGTTCAGACGAGACAGAAAATCAAGTGTTAATACAAAAATCGTATTCAAACACCCAGAGCATGCTTGCATCAACCGCAAGCCTGCTCACCTTTCTGTTACAAGTCATAAGCAAGCCAACACCTTCACAATCTCAACACCTTCTTCGCTTCCCTCCCTAAGATCAACCCCATCTCCTTCACTTTGTGACCGAAACAAGTCTGGAACGACCATTTCTTGGTTTAGGCCGGACTTGCACAGATTGATCTCTCGAATCTACAAGCACTCACCGCGCAGTGCATTTGTTTAAAGGTCTAAATTCATTCCTCATCCACACCCCAAATTACCAAATTCTGCAGGAGTAGTTTTCACCCATAAACAATTGGCGACCACAGTGGGAGGTTGATCTATCGGTTGCAAAAAATTGAATCCTCAATTTTTCGGTTTTCATCTCGCGATGTATCCTCACCAGGAGACCACAGGCGGTTCAGATATCATGGGAAGTGTAGCTAGAATGCTGGAGGATGTCTTGGAAAATCAAGCTGGTATCACTAGAAGACAGAGCGACACATTCCGCCTTTTGAATGATAGAACATCGCAATTACAAGAAGGGTCGGCAGGCGTCCGCTCAAACAGTGCAAGAAACGCTGGATCCTTAGTCAGGAGTCACACATTTACCGGTGGAGAGGCAAAAAGAGCGCGCAACCGCAGGAGACTCAGGAAAGACGAACAACATGGTCCAGCCGACGAAGACTCGAGGCAACTCCACAGAGGAAAAGACTTGTCCGGGGTACCACAACGTCTACCGGATAAAGAAATGGAGCCTGCAGCTTACGGATCCCTGCTGGGAAGATTTATATCTCAAGACCCTTGTCGAAGCCCGGAAGACTGTTCAATCCGCATCGACCTTTCAACTAAGTGAACAAATGCTTGAGGAAGGAGAGATCAATCAAGGGACACGTGAGTACAGAGGATGGGAACGTTCAATTCGATCACTCAGCAGTGATATTACAACACCTCCTATCACCAGAGCCAGAGCAGCCGCAAATCCTGGCATCTCATCAAATGTAACACCTCTGGTAGCCACCAGAGCAACAACTCCCACTCCTTCATCAGGACGAGGAGCCGGAGGGACGAGAGGAGGACCATCCCCCATCACCATTGCAGACTTGATGGAGAAGCAGGAAGTTCTCGCTAAGACTCAAACGGATATGGCCGCAACTCAGAAAGAGGTACTCACTTTTCTTAAGACATTAACTGATCGATTTCCACAAGACCCGCAGCAGCCCCTGGAGCCAACAAGGAATGCATTCAACGCACCGGAGAAGGTACTTCAGCGGCACGGACATCCATGTACCTGATCAAAGAAGCGACATCAGATATGAGCAGTCCTGTCATTGAGACTCCTACACTGGGGACTGATCCCCACAACGATCTTCCTCAAGTCAATAGTTTCACTATGAACCAGAGGCCGGTGGATCGGGAAGCGGTTTCTCTAGTGGAAAGTTTATGCAAACTTTCACACCTCTAGAAGAATCAGCGCGCGGAGACGTTTTGCTGCAATCAACCAGAGGAGGGTCACGACCGTGACCTACATGTCACCGCACGCATCAAGGATTCAGAGTTCAAGATGGCCCTTATCTACACAGGAGCGTCTTCGAATGTGATTACTCTCAAAACTCTCAGGGCATACAAGGTTCTCCCAGGAAAGGTCGTACGGAATCCTACCACAATGACGGACTTCGAGGGAAACCAAACCAAAGACATACAGGGAGAAACTCCGCGGAAAGAATCAGACAAGTTCGTTGCATCCCACTCCCCACGTGGGCGTCAATTCAGGAAGAAGACCGGCTTGCATCATTGAGGGCTAGTACCCACGATGCATCTTTGCTGACGAAGCATTCTTCTCCATCCTGTGAAGCCACGACCCAAGTTCACACGGAGAGGGAACGAACTTTTGTGGTGAGTCGTGACCAGAAAGGGAAAACGGTATACCAACACTGCCATTATGAATTAGCAGGGGAGACTGTTACCCAGTCTCTCCACCCAATGGAATGCTACAACAGCAACAAACCACAAGAGCAAGTGCTAGATGCTCCACAACAGCTGCAAGAGGGCATCAACTCCACAACTGATGAGATTGAAATCGTTGAGGAATCTCCTAGGCCTATCTCCATCAGCTCAACCTTGTGTACGGATAAACGCACGAAGCTCGTGGAACTTCTCAAAGAGTATCGGGACATGTTCGCTTGGAGATATGAAGAAATGCCGGATTTAGATGAAAATTGGTCATCCATCATCTACATGTCATACCTGGATCCAAGTCGGTTAAACAGTTGCAGTTCAGACACGAGGAAAATGGATAGATCAAAGGTCTGCATAGACTTGAAACTTGAACAGGTGCTGCTCCAAAAAACAATCCTCCTCTACCTGACATCGACATGTTAGTAGATGCAAACAGCGGACACAGCATGTTCTCCTCCAAGGATGGATGCAGCGGCTACAACCAGATAAGAATGTACGAGCATGATGCAAGTAAGATATCTTTTCGAACTCCTCTCGGAAAATTTTATTATACCATACTGCCATTTGGTTTAAGGAATACCCGGTGCAACATATCAACGCTATATGACGGTAATCTTCCACTGGAGCCGATACCTCAAGGGAGCAGCCTCAAGAAGATAACGAACCACACTTGGGGACTGAGGCTCAGCATGAAGTTCCTTCACCGTCAGTCAAGAAACATGGAATTCGCAAGGGTAAATTGAACTGAAGAGGGAAACACTTCAACACTCCCTCTAGTAGAAGCTGCTTCAATGGTCTATTCAAGAGCCGCCTCAATGCTCTCTCCGGGACCCCTTTTCGCTTCATAATCCTACTTCAACACCCTCTCCAGGATCCACCTCAACGTTCGCACCAGAAGCCACTTTAACATCCTCTCAAGTCGTTTCAACACTCAAGCTACATCAACAATCTGCGCTCTGGTCAAGTTATCTTTGATGTACTCATTGCTCAACATACGTCTCATCCATCCTTCATGAGGACCCAGTGGAGCATGAAAAACCCTGAAGTCAATAGGAGGAGGGCTATTCTGTGGAACGGATATTTTCATATAGTTGGAAGGGCGCGGTGAACAACTCATCATCAATGTTTGGCATATCCTTGAAGCTGCCAACACTTCCTGACTTGGTACCAAAGATTATCTCCAGAAGACATCTCAACGGGGATTCTTTTCTTCCACAATGAAATAAAAGGTAGGAGTTAGAAATTGTATGAAAGCACATGAGAGATGTAGTCACACACGGCAAGACACAACTCACATCGGAGCACACAAAACCGGTCCGGCTCAAATTCGGTGCAAGTTTCACCTGTATTGATTTCAAGTCGGTGCAAGTTTCATCGGTATTGATTTCAAGTCGTGCAAGTTTCACCTGTATTGATTTCAAGTCGGGTGCAAGTTTCAATCCGGTACAAGTTTCAAGTCCTAGATAAGTTTCGAGTCCTAGATCACTCAAGTTTCAAGTCTGGTATTGCTTAATATTCAAGTCTGGTATTGATCAAGTCAAGTCCGGTATTGCTCAAGTTTCAAGACCGGTGTTGGTCAAGGGCATGAGGCTGGTATAAAATTGACATTCAGTCATGCATACACGATATGAGACCCACGTTCAATCAAGCATATATGGCGGGACCACATTTATTTGCACAACACGGTTCTCTCATGTCATGGGAATCATGTTCACGAAATTCAAGCCCACGTTCGATCAAGCAGCGCAGTGAGCCCCACCAACGAAGCAGCACAACAAATTGGTCGATTAGGCACAACCCCACGATCGAGCGGAGCAAGCACGGAGCGGGCCCTCGACCGGGCAGGCATAGAAAGGTCGATCGAAGAGGCAAGACCGACATCATACTAGGGGAACGCTCTCCTATATGCCTTTTAAACGTAACATACTCCAAGGACAGGATAACCCGTCTCTCCCCGGTAACATCTAACTTTGCCTCATAAGTTTTATCTTTA
Source organism: Papaver armeniacum (assembly GCA_023531295.1). Lineage (NCBI taxonomy): Eukaryota > Viridiplantae > Streptophyta > Magnoliopsida > Ranunculales > Papaveraceae > Papaver > Papaver armeniacum. The sequence goes on along the minus strand of JAJJWW010000823.1, from coordinate 169,458 downwards.
ACTCGTCACCATCTCATGCCTACCACACAATAGTGTAACCATTATGTGCTAGGCGGGGGACTTAATGTTGATGGTGGATTTTCGTTCAAGGTTAAATTTGTAAAAACCAGAAAAATCATGCGCCGACATCTTGTAAAAGATAAAGCCATTTATAAGTGTTGGATACTCCTCACTTAATTCACCAAGAATGGAGCATGTAGCAACAATCCCATTCTCGTGAATACATGAAATTCCTCCAAGTTGGAGCATGTAGCAACAATCCCTTCCCCGTGAATTTCATATCAGCCTTGTATTTCCAGTACTCATTATCGGTGTGGCATGATGACCGAGTGTTACTCTTACGAGAGTAACACGAACCTCCAAGCACTATAATGAAACCATGTACGAAATACCCGTGCAGCCGATTCTCGGTGTGTTATACTAGCCCGAGCCCTCTCGGTGTGTTATACTAGCCCGATTGAGCCCCTCTCGGTGTGTTATACTAGCCCGATTGAACCCCTCTCGGTGTGTTATACTAGCCCGATTGAGCACCCGGACTGACCGTATCAGTCCGGATATGATCTGATCGCAGTCATCCAACTCCATAAGCATGATTGGATGACCCCAGATCAATTCCATCATCCCCAAGCAGGTATGGAATACCCACGGCCGACCCCGCATGGTCGGCCATTGGCCTTTGCTTGCCAAAAGACGTTCATACCAAGCATTATGGACGAAAACCCTAAATAAGGGTTTGCGGCATATTACATGTGTCGCAAAACAATCTCAACCATCCATCTTCGCAGGTATAGATGGAGGGTGTAGATGTAGATTCAAAGGGCCCAGAGCATGTCAACACGATCACCGTGGGCCCGCCTACACACTTGACCAATCGGTCAAGACCAACAATGTTTGGCCGTGACAAAATCATCACCCAAACAAGGAGTGGCGCACGGCTTTTGAAAAGCCAAAATTAGGGTTTCAAATCATCACGTGCGTCCATCTTCTCCGGCACGAATGGAGGGTCACAGATTAGATTAAGCAAGGGCCGGTCATACCAGCATGACCACCGTGAGCTTATCTACCTCCTCATGCGATCGGCCAAGGCATCCCATGCCCGGCTAATCCAAAACGCCCGCCCAAACATGCGTGGTTACACTTCCCAAATTGCAAACTGATCTCGACCACTCAACTTCACCGGATGATTTGAATGGCTTAGATCACGCTTTCATGGGATAGTCAGGTATAGGCATGATCACCAGCCTGCCATCTTCCCGTCAAACCCATCGACCAAGACCGATCAAGATGTGTCGTCTTGAAACGCGTGCCCGAACTAGGGATCTCGCGCCGGTTTCCAACTCCTTTGCGGCAACGGATTTCTACCGCAAACCGATCTCAACCACTCAACTTTACCGGTTAAATTGAGTGGCCTAGATCGCACCTTCATGGGACGGTAAGACATGGACGTGTACACCAGCATGCCATCTACATACACGTCCGGTCGGTCCTCTCCAAAATTCTTCCATTACTTGGTTTCGACCAAGTCAAGAGTCATGCTTGCGCTCCTCTTCAAAAAAACCTAATATTCATTAACGGTCCGCAGATGAGTGTCTCAAAGATCATCTCATCCGTCCAACTTCACCAGACTTGGTTATACAACCCCGGTCGTGGTTATTTGGTTAGTGAGGCGTCATTACCCATCACTTTACCACACCATAATGCAGCACTGCATAAAATACACATGATACTTCACAAGTATCGACTTTCCGAATAACACAATATTCAATTCAAAGATTACATGCTATCTTTCGTGGATCCACGATCCACACATTCCGACATCAATCATGTCACAAACCGGGGATACATACTGGGGTATTGGTCTGGCGGTTTACAGCGTGCAACGCGCCATCACAAGAACGTGTTAGGAAGTCATGGACGGTTAGAGATGAACAGGAGAAGTGGGCAAGACTGGTCGACGCACAACTCCACTACTCCATCACTCCACTTCCTCCACTTCCCACGAGAGACGTGAATGAGGCTCAATGACTTGTATAAATAGGTTCTCCGCCCTATTTCAAACAACAACACAAGTTCAGACGAGACAGAAAATCAAGTGTTAATACAAAAATCGTATTCAAACACCCGAGCTCGCTTGCATCAACCGCAAGCCTGCTCACCTTTCTGTTACAAGTCATAAGCAAGCCAACACCTTCACAATCTCAACACCTTCTTCGCTTCCCTCCCTAAGATCAACCCCATCTCCTTCAATTTGTGACCGAAACATGTCTGGAACGGCCATTTCTTGGTTTAGGCCGGACTTGCACAGATTGATCTCTCGAATCTACAAGCACTCACCGCGCAGTGCATTTGTTTAAAGGTCTAAATTCATTCCTCATCCACACCCCAAATTACCAAATTCTGCAGAAGTAGTTTTCACCCATAAACACCCTCTAACAATGAGACGAGCTCTACCATTATATGAAGACTACCAAGTTCGTGCCCGTAGCTATCAAGCCTCTCCCTTCCAGTCTCTTCTGATCACAGTTGCTGCCAGGAACTGTTGTTGCTCGTCGAATAATACCATCCAGAGATTCACCATATCAACGATCATTACGTACAAAGACCCATCGGGCATACAAGATAGAGCCACGTAGACCACGCTTGGGGACTGATGCTCAGCATGAAATTCCTTTACCGTCAGTCAAGAACTTCTTCAACGCTCCACCCACTAGAAGCTGCATCAAACGCTCTCCGGGACCTGCTTGCTCCAGAAGATGCTTCAACGCTCTCAGCGGGACCCACACCACGTTCGAACATACAAGGTTCACTTTGGGCAAAGCAAGCACGCCTAGATCCCATGTTCGAGCAAAGGGAAGACCAATGTTGGTTAGCAAGACCGGTGTTCGTCAACGCAAGACCGGTGTTGGTCGAAGTAGCAAGGATGACACTCGAGCAAGCACATAAACTGTACGGGCAAAGAAAGCAAGTCCGGTATTGCTCAAGTTTCAAGGCCGGTACTGCTCAAGTCACAAGGCCGGTGTTGATCAAGTCACAAGTCCGGTATTGCTCAAGTTTCAAGTTTGATCAAGTGACAAGTCCGGTATTGCTCAAGTTTCAAGTCCGGTATTGATCAAGTCACAAGTCCGGTATTGCTCAAGTTTCAAGTCCGGTATTGATCAAGTCACAAGTCCGGTATTTCTCAAGTTTCAAGTCTGGTATTGATCAAGTGACAAGTCCGGTATTGCTCAAGTTTCAAGTCTGGTATTGATCAAGTGACAAGTCCGGTACTGCTCAAGTTTCAAGTCCGGTATTGATCAAGTCACAAGTACGGTATTGCTCAAGTTTCAAGTCCGGTATTGATCAAGTCACAAGTCCGGTATTACTCAAGTTTCAAGTCCGGTATTGATCAAGTGACAAGTCCGGTATTGCTCAAGTTTCAAGTCCGGTATTGATCAAGTCACAAGTCCGGTATTGCTCAAGTTTCAAGTCTGGTATTGATCAAGTGACAAGTCCGGTATTGCTCAAGTTTCAAGTCCGGTATTGATCAAGTTTCAAGTCCGGTATTGATCAAGTGACAAGTCCGATATTGCTCAAGTTTCAAGTCCGGTATTGATCAAGTCACAAGTCCGGTATTGCTCGAGTTTCAAGTCTGGTATTGATCAAGTGACAAGTCCAGTATTGCTCAAGTTTAAAGTCCGGTATTGATCAAGTCACAAGTCCGGTATTGCTCAAGTTTCAAGTCTGGTATTAATCAAGTGACAAGTCCGGTATTGCTCAAGTTTCAAGTCCGATATTGATCAAGTGACAAGTCCGGTATTGCTCAAGTTTCAAGTCTGATATTGATCAAGTGACAAGTCTGGTATTGCTCAAGTTTCAAGTCTGGTATTGATCAAGTGACAAGTCTGGTATTGATCAAGTCACAAGTCCGGTATTGCTCAAGTTTCAAGTCCGGTGTTGGTCAAGGGGCAAGTCTGGTGTTGGGGTGAGGCAACAGGTTTGGTAATTGGTCGAAGCAGGCACAGCCGACCCCAAGCAAAGCAGGCACGCGGCAGCTCCTACTTGATCAGGCACATCCAGCCCCAAATTGGTCGAAGCAGGCACAACCTGCCCCAAGCAAAGCAGGCACGCGGCAGCTCCCACTTGATCAGGCACATCCAGCCCCAAATTGGTCGAAGCAGGCACAGCCGGCCCCAAGCAAAGCAGGCACGTGACATCTCCCACTTAATCAGGCACATCCAGCCCCAAATTGGTCGAAGCAGGCACAGCCGGACCCAAGCAAAGCAGGCGCATGATGAGTCCCACGATCGAGCGAAGCAGGCGCAACAGCCCGTTGAGCAGGCACATCAGCCCCACGCTCGAGCGGAACAATCACGAAGAAGGCTCTCGACCGAAGCAGGCATAGAAAGGTCGATCGAAGCAGGCAAGACAGACATCATGCTAGAGGAACGCTCGCCTGAACGCCTCTTGAACGTGACATGCTCCAAGGACAGGATGACTCGTCTCTCCTGGTAACATCTAGCTTTGTCTCATAAGTTTTATCTGTATATGTCACCATCTAATGCCCACCCCACAATAGTGTAACCATTATGCGCTAGGCAAGGGACTTAATGTTGATGGTGGATTTTCATTTAAGGATAAAATTGTAAAAGCCAAAATTATGCGCTAACATCTTGCAAAAGATAAAGCCATTAATAAGTGATGGATACTTCTTCACCTTACTAATTCACCTAGAATGGAGCATGTGGCAACAATCCCAGTATTATGTGAATTAAATACACGAAATTCATCCAGGTTGGAGCATGTGGCAACAATCCCATATACCCTGTGAATTTAAAGCATTATTAATTAATGCATAACCAGCCTTGTATTTCCTGTACTCATTACCGGTGCGGCATGACGACCGAGTGTTGTTCTCAGCAGAGCAACACGAACCTCCAAGCATTAATAATGAAGCATGTACGAGATTCCCGTACAGGCTACAACTCTCGGTGTGTTATACTAGCCCGATTGAGCATACAACTCTCGGTGTGTTATATTAGCCCGATTGAGCATACATCTCTCGGTGTGTTATACTAGCCCGATTGAGCATACAACTCTCGGTGTGTTATACTAGCCTGATTGAGCATACATCTCTCGGTGTGTTATACTAGCCCGATTGAGCATGTTTGAACCTGGACTGTCCATATCAATCTCAGAAACGATCACAACCATCCAACTTCACCAGCATGATTGGATGGCTTAGATTGAATCCATGACCCCAAGCAGGTATTGGAATATGCACCACCGACCCAACGCGGGCCCCGCATGGTCGGCCTCCCCAAGGGATGGCATATCTTTCCAAACCGTCCAAGCCAAAGCAGTATGGACGAAAAACCCTAAATTAGGGTTTGCGGCACATCACATGTGTCGCAAAACAGTCTCAACATCCATCTTCGCAGGCATAGATGGAGGGTGTAGATGTAGATTCAAAGGGCCCAGAGCATGTCAACACAAACACCGTGGGCCCGCCTACATACCTGACTGATCGGTCAGACCAACTATGGTTGGTCGTCTTAATTCGTGCGCCCCAAACTGGGTATGACACGGCCGGCAAAACCTAATTAGGGTTTGTGTCGCGATCACGAGCGTCCATTTTCTCCTGCACGAATGAAGGGTCCAGGAATAGATTAAGCAGGTCCGGTAAGTATCAACACGATCACTGTGGGCCCACCTATCTCCACACCCGATCAGCCAAGACCAAACTTAGTTGTACACCTTGATTCGCGCGCCCTGAAGGTGGCATGCCACGCCCCTTTAGGAATCCTTTGCGGCACAGGATTCCTGTCGCAAATTAATCTCAACCACTCTTCTTTACCGGTAAACTTGAGTGACCTAGATCGCACCTTCGTGGGATAGTGAAGTATAGACATGGGCACCAGCATGTTGTCTACACACATGCCTGATCGGTCCTCTATAAATCACTTCCCATGCTTGGATTCGACCAAGCTGAAAGAAGGAACTTGCGTACCTCTTAAACCCTAATCCGATGGTCGCAGATAAGGGTTGCAAGTCATCTCGTCCGTCCAAATTCACCAGCTTGGACGGACAGCCTAAGACATGAGTTAGGCTATCAATGAGGCGTAACCACAATCACCGTCCACCACTCTTCCACATGGAGTGATCGGTTAAGTCAGGGCTTGCCTGTATAGCTTCCAAACGATCACTCGAAGATGGCTGGACATGATGTTATTTTAAGACGCTTAAATTCGACTTACTCCGTTAAGCCTTAAAAACAGGGATGCTTCATACATGCTGAATATACTCGATGTAGTACCTGCATAGAATACACACGATACTTCACAAGTATCGACTTCCTAAATAACTTAGTTATTTAGTCTAGCATTACATGCTACTTTCTGTGGGTCCCACGATCCACACACTCGAGACATCAATCATGTCACAAACTGGGGGATACATACTGGGGTATTAGTCTGGCGGTTTACAGCGTGCAACGCGCCATCACAAGAACGTGTCAGGAAGTCATGGACAGTTAGAGATGACCGGAGAAGTGGGCAAGACTGGTCGTGTAACACTAACACAACTCCACAACTCCATCACTCCACTTCTTCCACTTCCCACGAGAGACGTGAATAAGGCTCAAATGACTGGTATAAATAGGTTCTCCTCCCTATTTCCAAAAACAACAGAACAAGTCCAGACAACATAGGTAAGTGTTGATACCATCGTATTCAAACACTAGAACTGATAGCTTACATCCTGCAAGCCAGTTCAGCTTTCTGATACAAGTCATACATAGCCAACACCTTCACAATCTCAACACCTTCTTCGCTTCCCTCCCTAAGATCAACCCCATCTCCTTCACTTTGTGACCGAAACACGTCTGGAACGACCATTTCTTGGTTTAGGCCGGATTTGCACAGATTGATTTTTCGAATCTACAAGCACTCCCGTGTAGTGCATTTGTTTAAGGTTTAGACTCATTTCTCATCCACACACCCCAAATTACCAAAACCGGCAGAAATAGTTTTCACCCATAAACAACTGGTAAGGTACAAATCTTATATGACTATGGGGTCGTCAAACCTCACGGCGCTTTAATGATCATTGAAGAATCCGCAAGAGTCACGCCTTACTACTCCGAAGGACTGCGTCGCTTAACTATTATTTATGTTGTGAATTTGTGCCGCAAGATTGGTTGGTAGAACTTTATATTTCAGTACAACTTATTATTTTAATATGCTTTATCTGTTTTTTCCGTGTTTTATCGGTTTTCAGTAAAACCTGCATTGTCTTCAAATCATTCTAGTGATTACTTGAAAGTTAGTTATTATTTCTACTGGGAACCCCTTTTAGGGATGATGTGATCACCCATTCCCACTTTCAGTTTTCAGAGACAGATCAAGATGTGCACGTGGCGTCGAAAGCTTCGAGGAGTTGGTTAGCTTCCGCATATATTTATTTATGTATTTATATTCTATTTGTAAACCAACTCATTATAAAATATGTATCACTTGAGAGGATTTCTTGTATTTATTTCAGAGAGGGTTTAGATTCGGGTTAATCTTTGTTTAGAACTTCTTTCTTAATGTTTAATTAGATGCTTTAGATAGTTAGTGCCTCTTTTTGTAGTTAATCTCTTAGATTAATCAGCTGCTAGCTTAGGGGGCGCTACATAGCCTAACTTCTTTTAGGAAGAAGTCATCGACAACATTTGATAAATGATAAACCCACAAATGTCGAGACTTTGAGTTCCCAACTCAAGGAAATATACCAACTCCGCAAACTCACGACCCCAACGAGAATTCTCAATCGTGGAGGGACAAAGATTAGAAATACCAAGTTTTCAAAAAGACATCAAGGCAAGACTAAGATGAGTAGTAGGAAATTTCCTTTCATTCCAATCAACACTTTTACCACAAAGACCATTAGAAATGGTTTCATAAGAATCCTTTGTCTATTTATCATGGTCTTGAATTCCATGTCATCATGATTAACATCATAGATGTTAGCATAGAATATTCTTGTAAGAGTGTCAAAACCTTCACCAAGACCATCAAAGATGTTTCCAAGATTAAACTTTTCAAAACATACCAAATCTTCTTTATGTCCACTAACAAAATCCAATTTCTATTCTAGGATAAACCCATTAGATGAAATCCTTTCAAAAACCTTGCAACATGAATCATTGACAAATGATGAGTGCCAAATATTGCATATTTCTACATTTATTTATTGGCATTTAACTCATCTTTTGTGCTCAGAAATCAGATATTATCCCAGATTCTGTGTTTTCTTTGTTTTCAAGAATAAATATTTGTACTAATTAATTTTGTGTTTTTAGGTAGTAAATAAAGCTCGGAGAAATTGAGGAGCCAAAAGAGCAAAGAATTGGAGACAAGCGTCTATGGAGCAGAAAGCCAAAGCCCGCGCGCGCAACAGTTGCAACCCAACAAGGAGCAACCCATTTACAAGACATGGGCTTGAGCAGTCCAAGAACCGGTCCATAATCCAAATCCAAGACCCGTTTTACTCTGAGCCGTCAGATTTGCTCCTCCGAGATCCAACGCTCGCTACGTCCCTCACATCGTTCGTCGCTGCTCCCGCTCAACAGCAAAACCATCTATACCTTACCTCTCGACCAAAACCTAACCTTCTTTTCTCTTTCTTCTCCCTCGACCCCGACAGTTGCAGAGCAGCTTCACCTCCCTCTTCTCCCGACCAAACCCTCTGCTCAGCCACCTTCTTCTCGCTTGACATCAGCCGCATAGCAACACCAACAGCCGTCTCCGACCCCTAATCTCCCTCTATCTCTTCCATAGCTTCTTCCCTAGAGGCTAAGTGAGAGATAGGAAGAGTTACGGTTAGGGTTCTTCACAGTGGGAGAGAAAATCAGAGTAATGGAGTTTCAAAGTGCTTTAATTCACAGAGCCGACAAAGAAATTCGGAGGGTGTGGGCGAAAGGGTATTCATTTAATCTCTATTTTGAAGTGAATTAGGGTTTTTATTTTGCATGTATAAATATGGTGAGGAGGGGATGTTAGAAAGGATGCCTGGACTAGCCAGAGCACCAACTTAGTTTAATTTGTATTGTTTTTACTATGTTCTAAGTTAAATTGCTAGGGTGTTGATGAAACCCCTAATTTCCATGTCAAGCATATCTAATTTAGGTTTTATTCTTGCTGTGTATAATATGCTAGGATTAGTAATTAATTGATGAAGCTTATGACCCTGTGATGAGTTGTACTGTAAGAAGACAACTCATACTAGGGGGGAGTTAGTAGAATTAGTTAATGAACATCTACCTTAAACCTTCAAGTGAAGGTACAAGAACATAACTCAAATTACATTGCCTGGGCATGAGATTAGAGGTGGATTCACCACCCTGGTGCTTTCCAAATTGTCACAACCTATTTGCTGTTTTAGTTTAGAGTCACAACAACAACTCAGTCGCATCGACACAAAACCAACTTACAACTGTGTTACACTTTCCTTGAATTCAGTCTAGCAAAGCCTTAGATCAACTTAAGCCACTCCATTTACTTGTGGATTGACCTGTACTTGCCCTGTGTTGCTAGCCGACACTGTGTACTTGCAGTATTACGTAGGCGACACACATTTCAAAGCCTACCAAGTTTTTGGCGCCGCTGCCGGGGAATTGGTAGTGTGCCCTGTCGACTATTGGATTGCTTCACTAATTTTCATTTCACCCCTGTATATATGCTTTGCATTGTTGCTTTTAGCCTTGTATTAGTGTAACTTAGTCGTTAGTTTCTTTTTCTGCATCTTCTATTGCATATTATATCATTACACTTTAGTTAATTTCTCTTAATTGCATATTTGCATATCTGCATTCTCATCTGTGCATTGCACTCACTATCTCATTTAGCATCTGGCGTGGCTTGAGCTATCACTACTCAGCTGCTTTGCAAAATCCCTGTGATTACTTGCTAAAACCATCATATGTGCTAGCTGAATCTTGTATAGTAGGTGCTACTTGAACTGCATTCCTTCATCTCTTTTTGTTAAGCCCTGCACCTCTGCCCTGTAGAGGACTTAGTGTAATCATCATAATCATCTCATACCCATAGCTGAATATTATGTCAACCCCCCTCCCCTGTCAGTCCAAACAAGCATCAGAGCTATTCACTTCCCCCTGTAAGATATCAAATTTCTGCAATTTATAACCTTTCAATTTGCTGCTTGTATTCGATTGCCCTGAAAAACCAAACGGCATAACTCATTGTCATGCAATAAATTACTTGTAGTTGTTTATGCCAGTATTAATATTGATCCTTTGCTTTAACCTGCACATTTCTGGGAACTGAGATTGTTTGCTGAGTAAACAGGTACCTGTGAGCTGCTGAGCAAGCCCAAAGAAGAGAAGGAAAAGGCGCAGAACTTGAGTTCACAAAATACTGAGCAGCCCCTGCAATTTATACTATTCATGTGAGTGGTTCCTTGATAGTTGAGAATGCTGTGACTTTGTGCTGAATGTATGGGCATATGCATGAATCTGTCATCACATCTATGAGCTATGTATCATCTGTGCATTACTGAAATTCGCATGAGCATCACAGTATGACCACCTGTATTGCCTTGTATGACAGAGTAGCCACCCTGCTGGGTAACCATCTCTAATTGTCTGTGAACTAATTGCTTGCATATCTCAGTAACACTTGAGCAATTTTTTTTTTTTGAAAACCTGAAATCTGTGCTTGTGTGTTCTGTGACCTTAGCTTCCATCTGCCCTGTGCTCAGCTCCAGCCTCTGTAGCTGTTGAGCTTGAGTGCAGCACTGTTAACCAAATTGGCTTTTAGCCCTAGTGATGCCAACTGAGACAGCTCACTTCATCTGCCCTGTGCCTTGTGTGACCCTGTTGAACCATATCTGAGCAACATTTAATTCCTTGTTCCCTTGAGTTGCACATTGCATAGTTGCTTGAAATCCCATTGGAAACCTGAAATGTGTGTTGTTGTATAATTTGTGCATTGAACCATTGGCTGAACTGGCTACACGTTACCTGTGAGATATTGACCTCGAGCCCCTGTAGCTGTAAGGTTGAACTTGGATAGCCAGGCTAGCTGCAAGTCAAGTTGAGGTCAACTGAGATAGTTGATATCAACTCAGGCTTAACCCTGTACCCTTGTGCACGCTTAACCCTGTGTGAGACCTTGTGTAAGATATAATATACCAACCTTGCTGTCATCCTCACTTGTGCATAACCTGTTGACATCAACCCAGCCTGTTGATTCTGTCACCCCTGAGCATAACCTGTGAAAGCTAGAACATCAACTGATCATGTTGACTTCACCTGCCCTGTAATTTTTGTGCATAATCTCTGAAAATTAAAGTTAATTGAGTCTGTTAACACTGTGGCATGTCAAATCTAGTGTAAGAATGATGAAATTTTCATGTTTGAATAGCCTATTGCTGATCTGTGCATCTGTGAATCCCTAAATTTTTGTGTCATTCGTAAAAGCATCACTTCTTCTGGTTTGCGCATTAGTGCTTGTCGAAAGTATAACATCACAGAGCTGTATGCACAAATCCTAGGGACAACCTTTCCATTGAGCACTATTGCCTGCAACTGAGTTTCATTTCCATAAGCATTAATTCCATGAATTGCACAATTGCATCCTAGCTGATAGGTACTATATCTGTGAATTTCTGTGAGTAAGCATAATCCATTACACCTTACACACTCTTTGTCTTGCTTTGTGCACCTGCCAACAACAGTGCTGTGCTGTGACCTGCATAAACTGTGCTGTGTAAACACACACAACCTGTGCATAAACCCTGCACAGAACCAACTTGTGCATAAGCTCTGCACATAAACTAAGCTGTGCAACCACTGGGCTCTGCACAAACTGAAGCCCACATAACTGTGTTGTGTGGTAGGCCTCGGAAGGTGTATAATTTTAAGCCTACATGTTATACCGCAAGTGCACGGCGTCTATCGGAGACGCGGCAAGTACGGGTCGATCCACAGAGAAATGGGTGTGCTATGTATGATCTAAGGCTTGCTAAACTGAATTCTAAGGAATGTAGCACAAATATTTTAGTGTGTCGAAGCGACTGAGGTGTTTTTGTGACACTAAACTAAAGCAGTGACAATGTGGAAATTGCTAGGGCAGTTGCTTCCACCACTTGACCCTATGCTAAGGTAATTCAATTCATGTTATGTTCTTATACCTTCCTAAGGATGATTCTAAAGAATAATGTGTCACTAATCTTACTAATTCCCCCTAGTATAGAGTGTCTTATTACAGTACACTCTATCACAGGTTTCTTAGTTAATTACTAAGCATCACTCATACCTTGTTAAGCACATAACACCTTCCTTGGTAGTTAATGGAGAGTTGATTCACTTTTCACTCCAATTCTCTCCTAGTATTGGCTGTCTTCTTACAGTACAGCCAATCACAAGAGAATTGGGTTAATTAGCTAACTACTCTCCTATTTCTATTAAGCACAATAAGAACAGCAACATCAAACTGATTTTCTCAACATAAAATCCAGGGTTTCAACAACACCCCAGCTGATGGAATTAAAACATACTAAGACAATTAAACTACAAATTAACCCTAAGTGAAGCACTGGCTAGCCTGGCATACCCTTGTATCAACTCGGTTCGCTTGTATTTATACATGCCAGAATTTTCCCAAAATACCAAACCCTAATTTTAAAACAGAAATTAAATGAAAGACAAAGTACCCATACTCTGAATCGTGTTCTCCCTTACTTGTGCGGCTCTCAGACCTCTGAATTGACCATGCATGAGGTTTGGTGAAAAACCCTAGCTTCAATCGTCTCAATCTTAGCTTCTAGGTTATGGTAGAATCTATGGATGGAGAAGGTTGATGCTAGGATGATGCGAGAAGCAGTAGTCAGGGTGATGATGGGGATGGTGTGTCTGTCAAAGATGGAGAGATGGTGGCGGAGGTGGCTCTGCAGAGGGTTGGTCGGGGAGAGGAGATGGGGGAGAGCAGAGCTCTGCTGGTGTTGTCGGGTGAGGGAGAAGAGAAATGAATTAGGTTTTGGGTGAAGGGAGTTTATATAGGGGCTATGCTGTGAAGCGGGCACATCAAGTGCTGATGGAACGGGCTGAGCGAGCGTAGGATGTGGCTAAGGGAGATCTGAACGGCTGAGAGATTTGGAGTGATCTGATGTTGCACGGGAGCAGCGAATCTCGATGCGCGTGGCGGCAGCGACCGATGGATGAGGGAGATGGAAATCTCAACGGCTCAGAGTGGATGGGCTCGGATCCGGGTCGCGGGTCGGGTCTAGCTCGGGCCCATGTCTTGTAAATGAGTTGCTACTTGTTGGGTTGCAACTGTTGCGCGCGCGGGCTTTGGCTTTCTGCTCCATAGACGCTCGACTCCAATTCTTCGCTCCTTGGCTCCTCAGTTTCTCCGAGCTTTATTTATTACCTAAAAACACAAAATTAATTAATACAAATATTTATTCTTGAAAACAAAGAAAACACAGAATCTGGGATAATATCTGATTTCTAAGCGCGAAAGATGAGTAAAATGCCAATAAAAAGGTGTATAAATATGCACTATTTGGCACTCATCAAATACCCCCAAACCTGAATTTTACTTGTCCTCAAGTGAAACAAAATTAGGAAATCCTAACTATACCCCTGTCGCAGTCTCTCGAATGCATTTAGCGTATGCACTAAGCCTTTAAACCCCTAGGTGTCCCTAGTGGACGAGTTGTAGTCTCGTGAGGGTTTACCAGAGGTGTACCCACAAAACCTTCTCCAACTTCAAAGTGTAAAAGAGTCTCAAGCCTCCAAGAAGCTATGAGGACATAGAGTTTCTGCATGCTAGTAACAAGTTAGAACTACCAAAGAACACATTCTCATCCTTAAGTGCTTGAGCGAGAAGTAACCATACCATATGAAAGAATTCGGATTCGATTGTGATCATAAGTCTCAACTTCTGCCTCACCATTAGGGTTTTATGATAATTGCACTCAAAAAGACCGCTTTTTAGTCTCTCATGTGTGCAGAGCGGGAATAAAGAGAGAAATCCTGCACACGTTGTAGGTAAGAAGGATAACCTTCCGAAATAATTTCTGGAGACTCCACAGAAGTGTGGACAAAAAGAATCTTTTTCTGATGATCTCTAAGAAAGGAAATCAACCATTAGCAAGGGGTGGGAGTACTTACTCACTTCTCACCCGATCGGCAATTAATATCACTCTCTCATAAGAACCATAGAAACGTCTTCAATCTTCGGTCTTCGGTCTTCAATTGTTGATGACAAACTTCTAAACTTCACAAAACTTGACAATTTTTTTAACTTTTCTACTCAAATTCCTTGTTGTTTGGATTTTTCTTTTTAAATTCTTCTTTACCATGGTGGTAGCAAAAATAAACTACAATATTTTTTTGATTTTTGATTTTTTGATTTTTTGATTTTTTGATTTTTTTTTTTTAATTTACAATAAGTGAAAATAAAAATACAAATAATGAAACACTAACTCCATGGACAAAGGACTTTATCACTCAATTTTTCCACAACTTGTATTGTCTTGATTTTATAAATTTTATTAATTCTCATCCTATTTTCTTTTCTTTGTTGCACAAAAACCTTGGACTATATCAATTTTTCTTTCCATATTCTGATGATGCTCCGCTTGCTGACGATGATGTGTTTCTATGGGTCTTGCTGATTGAGAGAGAGAGTGATGCTAACTGCAAATCGGTATTTAGAAGAAGTTTTCATCTTTAGACGTCACCCTCATGATTGACGGAATTAGCACTCAAGAGATCAAAAGTAGTGTTGAAAGTGGTGCGAAGTTGGGTAGCTCACCATTCCTACCCGGAATTGACGTACGGTGACACACACTCTAAAAGCTTTTCTAGAAAGTCACAAAGAGTGAAGGTCGGTACCTCGCTTGATGTAAAATGGGTAGTCTCCACTATGGTTGATCACAATTCTACTACCGAATATCTAAATAGCACCTAATTCGCCCTCCGGTATGGTTAAATCCAACTTTAACGCTCTAATCAACTAAGAAACCCGATTGTGTTCTCCGGTACTTCTAACTTTTGTTATTTCGGTCAGATTCTCTATGTAAACATAGCTAGAAGCATGCTAGTGACTCTAAAATCTCTAAAAGTTGGAGTTTTTTACAAAAAGAGTTTTTAATAATGTTTTTTTTTTTTTTTTTGAAAATAAAAGGTAAAATAAAAGACTAAAAACTCTAAATGCAAATGCACCCCCAAACCTAAATCAAACATTGTCCTCAATGTGTCTACATATAGAAAAAATTTAAACAGTCACATACCGAGAGAACTATGCTGATAAGAGAAAAGGGAAGAGATTACCGGATGTCGGCGGGAGCAAGGTTGAGCTTCGTTAGTCAAGGCTAGAATCCAACATTCTCAACGGAGATCATATCGGATTAGCACAAAATATGTACAAGAAGACTCAACCGATTCAAGAAAGAAAAATTTTAACAAGTCCTACTGGATATATACAATGAAAATTCACCATACACTAACAATCTAAAGAGTTGAGGATCAACCCAATAGAAAATATGTACAAACATCAACAGCCTTACACAGATATAATATGAGAGTGCAAGTAAGACTGTGTATGTGAATGAGTTTCCCCCAAACCTAAACTTGTGAACGGGTATGTTTGGGAGCACAAAATCTTGCAATTTTAAAGGTACGTCATGCAAAAGGTCTAACTCAAAATGAGTTTTGCTAAGAACAGGCAGACATACACATTCCAACTGTGGTTCCTTAAAGGTGTTATACTTTGATGCAAAATAGTCCAAGAGGACTTGGGAAGCACAAAGCTCTAGGCCTAAGTTAGGCATTTTCAGAAAAGTTGGTTTTGCAATTTTGTGACAAACTACACCTAGGTTTGGTGGAGGAGTATCAATTTGTGACTCAGGAGAGAGGTTAGGTACATCTAGGTTGTTTTCATTTTTAAAATCATTTGTACCATCACACACTTTCCTAAAGTCAAAAGAGGGTAAATCATGTTCACCAGCATAGAACAATTCATCAATCACCATGTCATACTCATCAGAGGGGGCAACATGTTGTGACATGGGCAGGGAATCAGACATAACAATAATATCATGATCCAAAAGAACATTAGTGTCAACAGAAGATTCATCTTTTCCTAAGTCACAAACAAGTTGTGTAGCATGCTCACATTCACTGAAGAATTTTACAAACCCAAGCTCAGAATCAATATCACATATATGAATATTAGAAGAAGTATCATTCATAGGGTTCACAGAAGAGACGCCTAACGTCTCTGAACCAAAAGATGCCATCATATTTTCTGCATGCACATGCTCTTCTAACATATCATATTCATCATCATCATCATCATAACAAAAATGCATTTCCCTATTAGCATTTCTAGTATACTCATTTACCTCTAGATTAGGTTCATATTCAGTGTTAGTTGCATGAGTAGGAAGAGAAACACTATTTTCAAGATTTTCGTTATTAGGGACAATAATCATTCTATCATGAACTGCCTTCCATTCTTCTTTTTCTAAATGAATAAGGTTCATCTTTAAGAACATGTGACATTGTTCAATGGAGGGAGAGTCTTCAATAGTGGGTATGCATGTTTCATATGAATAATCATTAAATGGTTGTGCACATGGTTCACTAGAGAAGGGATGATCATGCATGTTGCTATATGGATGGTCATGTATTGCATTCATTTCAAGCCTAGCATTTTGCTCCATGAGAGTTTCCATTAGTGATTGTAAACAAGGAGTCGGGGGAGTATAAAATTGTTCATCTCCCCACTGTGGTGAATGATGCATGTGTGCAGGTTGATTATGGTCCCAATAGTCACTTCTAGACACTTCGTACATTGGATTATCATAGTTTTCCCTAGACTGCCTAAAATCATGCAAAATATAACAGTGCTCAGCAGGGTGGTCTAAGCCACCACATAAGGTGCAAGCATGCATTTCATATTGCCTAGGGGAATTAGATTTGACAGATCGCTCATGTGATTGCCTTTCTAAGGCAGATGGTCGAGCTTCTAATTGATCGAGAAGTGATGACTGGGTATGAGAAGAGTGTTCATTCTCAACCTGTGATGGATGATACATGTGCTCATAGTGATTAGGGTATGTGAAGTCAGGGCCCGGAGAAGGCTCATAAAATTCCCTAAAATCACTATGGTATGTGGGGAGTTCATACTGTGAAGCATGCCCGTAAGCAAGCTCTTTAATGGATTTGTTTCCATCCCCAGATGCAGACCAAAATCCTGACATGATTTAGTAACTCAATTTGAACTCAAAGCCCAGTTGAAGTGGACTTAGTTTGGTTTATTGGGTTTCAATTTGGTTTAAATGGGATTCATTTTGGTTTTTGTGGGCTCCTTTGGTTTATTGGGTTTAGTTTGGTTTTGTTGGGAAAGTTTGTTGTTTGTGTGGGCTTCAGTTTGGTTTAAGCCCAGGTTATGCAAAAATCAGTTTGGTTTATTGGGCTCAGTTTTGGTTTGCCGGCCCAGGTTGGGTGAAAATGTAAAGCCCAGGTTGTTTTGCAAAGCCTAGTTGGGTGTGGGCTGAAATCTTTGTGCACAGCCCAGCAGATGAACAAGTGCAGCCCAGATTGAATGGCCCAGTATGTGGGCTGAGTTTTGTGAGCAGCCCAGCAGCAGAGCCCAGCTTAGGCAGAAGCGGCCCAGCAGTGAGCAGAGCCCAGCAGACTATGGGCTCAGTTTGGTGTGACAGGAGCAGAGCCCAGTGATTGTGGCTCAGTTCTGTGCAGAGATTGGTAAGCTTTCTCAACACAAGTCTGAGAGCAGCTTAGCTCATACCCTGGCTATGGGCACAGCTTGGCAAGGTTACACAATGAGTAATCACACAGGCTTTAACAGTTATAGGGGACAGAACCAAACACAGGCTTTGCCGAAGCCAAGGAGACACAGTGAAATAGCAAACTGATTCAATCAATTCTAATGCACAGCACACACAAAAGCACAGATTTTCAGCTAATACAACTTTTGCTCAAATCATGCACAAATGCCAGATTCAACAGGGTAGCATGCTACTCAATTTTTCACAAATCATGTGCAAAGATGTAGGGCAGGTTGGAGCTCTGGGCAGATCACAGGGATGGCTTTTCGGGTAGCAACTCTGACCAAAAACTTGCGGCTTCAGGGGCTAGCAAGGTGGCGAAGGCTCACAAATTTGCGAGGCTTAAACACGAGGCTATGCTCAAGGGTTTGTCAAAGTGCGGGACGAGAGAAATCAACTAGCTCGGTTGAGTTTGTGGCATCAACTCACTCGGTTGATGTCGCGATGCGAGTTGATGTCAAACTCGAGCTCGGGTGTTATTCGGTTATGGCTCAATTGTTCACACTTTGCTCAACGAGTTAAACTTAAAACCGACATCCAACTTGGTTATTCAAGTTCAAGCCTCACAGCTACGAGGCTGGAGGGTTAAGCTCGAAGCGAGTGCTCGGTCATTCACATAACTCATACACTTTATCACATAATTCAGCACAAACTTAGTAATCGGCTCGGGGTTTGTAATCGGCTCGGGGACGGATAGTGAGAGCACAACTCACGGCTCAACCACAGCTCAACTCACGGCTTCGGGGCTGGAGTTAGCGCAGTCTTGAAGAACCCAAGGAATCACAAAGCCAGATTGGCAAAAACAAGGCTTATGTGAATGGCACATCCACAGTACAGTATATGCAGGTTTAAAGTGATCAGCACTGGGTTATGTGCACCAGTTTATGTGGCTTTAGTGTCAGTGCAGCTGAGGCTCAACAGCTTCAGGGGCTGGAGCTCAGGGCAGATTGAAGTTACGCAAGGTAAGGTTTGTCAGCACAGAACCACATCAGGGGGGGTATCACAGATCATTCACAGCTCATTCACAGGCTAGTTTCAGGTTTCATATGAGCACAACAAAAAAATCACAGGGCAATACACGACTAACCTCAAATCCTGAGCTTTCCTTGTCTTTCTCCCTTTGGCTTGCACAGCAGCACAGGCACCTGCTGTCTCAACAAAGAAACCTCAGTTCTCAATATTACAGTGCTCAAGACACAATAAGATGCAGAAAAAAAACCAAACTTCAGTTGATTTATACTAATGCAGGGTTAAGTTATAATAATTAAAGGCTAAAATGCAATGATATACTAAAATGCAGTGATATACTAAGTTACAATATTTCAAGGCTAATATGCTAACAGTTAAGAGAAAGAAACTAACAGATAGGACTAACAGCTAATATGCTAAAACAATGAAGATGCAACAAAAGAGAGCAGCTAAGTTATACTAAGACATGGCTACAAGCAAAAATAAACAATGATTATGTACAGGGTGAACTGGATTTCAGTGAAGCAAGAACAAAAATCAACAGGGCACGCACCAAGTCCCCGGCAGCGGCGCCAAAAACTTGGTAGGCCTCGGAAGGTGTATAATTTTAAGCCTACATGTTATACCGCAAGTGCACGACGTCTATCGGAGACGCGGCAAGTACGGGTCGATCCACATAGAAATGGGTGTGCTATGTATGATCTAAGGCTTGCTAAACTGAATTCTAAGGAATGTAGCACAAATATTTTAGTGTGTCGAAGCGACTGAGGTGTTTTTGTGACACTAAACTAAAGCAAAGGACAATGTGGAAATTGCTAGGGCAGTTGCTTCCACCACTTGACCCTATGCTAAGGTAATTCAATTCATGTTATGTTCTTATACCTTCCTAAGGATGATTCTAAAGAATAATGTGTCACTAATCTTACTAATTCCCCCCTAGTATAGAGTGTCTTATTACAGTACACTCTATCACAGGTTTCTTAGTTAATTACTAAGCATCACTCATACCTTGTTAAGCACATAACACCTTCCTTGGTAGTTAATGGAGAGTTGATTCACTTTTCACTCCAATTCTCTCCTAGTATTGGCTGTCTTCTTACAAAGTCATGACCAATCACAAGAGAATTGGGTTAATTAGCTAACTACTCTCCTATTTCTATTAAGCACAATAAGAACAGCAACATCAAACTGATTTTCTCAACATAAAATCCAGGGTTTCAACAACACCCCAGCTGATGGAATTAAAACATACTAAGACAATTAAACTACAAATTAACCCTAAGTGAAGCACTGGCTAGCCCAGGCATACCCTTGTATCAACTCAGTTCGCTTGTATTTATACATGCCAGAATTTTCCCAAAATACCAAACCCTAATTTTAAAACAGAAATTAAATGAAAGACAAAGTACCCATACTCTGAATCGTGTTCTCCCTTACTTGTGCGGCTCTCAGACCTCTGAATTGACCATGCATGAGGTTTGGTGAAAAACCCTAGCTTCAATCGTCTCAATCTTAGCTTCTAGGTTATGGTAGAAGCTATGGATGGAGAAGGTTGATGCTAGGATGGCGGAGCAGGTAGCTGGGGTGATGATGGGGATGGTGTGTCTGTCAAAGATGGAGAGATGGTGGCGGAGGTGGCTCTGCAGAGGGTTGGTCGGGGAGAGGAGATGGGGGAGAGCAGAGCTCTGCTGGTGTTGTCGGGTGAGGGAGAAGAGAAATGAATTAGGTTTTGGGTGAAGGGAGTTTATATAGGGGCTATGCTGTGAAGCGGGCACATCAAGTGCTGATGGAACGGGCTGAGCGAGCGTAGGATGTGGCTAAGGGAGATCTGAACGGCTGAGAGATTTGGAGTGATCTGATGTTGCACGGGAGCAGCGAATCTCGATGCGCGTGGCAGCAGCGACCGATGGATGAGGGAGATGGAAATCTCAACGGCTCAGAGTGGATGGGCTCGGATCCGGGTCGCGGGTCGGGTCTAGCTCGGGCCCATGTCTTGTAAATGAGTTGCTACTTGTTGGGTTGCAACTGTTGCGCGCGCGGGCTTTGGCTTTCTGCTCCATAGACGCTCGACTCCAATTCTTCGCTCCTTGGCTCCTCAGTTTCTCCGAGCTTTATTTATTACCTAAAAACACAAAATTAATTAATACAAATATTTATTCTTGAAAACAAAGAAAACACAGAATCTGGGATAATATCTGATTTCTAAGCGCGAAAGATGAATAAAATGCCAATAAAAAGGTGTATAAATATGCACTATTTGGCACTCATCATTGTGCAACATCCAGCACTCCTGTGTGCTTGTATTGGTGTGACATTTTTGCTTCTCTGTGTTGAAAATTAATTGGCTGTATGCATGTATGCTGTTTTGCTTTTGTAACCAAAATTTTTGCCTGACATGATGGGATTTTGGGATGACACTAGGGATGAAGAATCTTCACATAGATCCATTAGGGAGCTTGCTTATGGGCATGCTTCACAATATGAACAGCCCACAGACCATAGTGATTTTAGGAAGTATTATGAACCATCTCAGGGCCCTGACCTTGAATGCATGTACCCTAATCACTTTGCACAGATGTATCATTCACCACAGTGGGAGGTTGAACAATGCTACCCTCCAGTGAACCCTTGCATGCAGTCTATAATGGAGAATCTCAAACTCATAGAGCAAAACAATGCTAGGTTTGAATTGCAAGCATTGCATGATCATCCATATAGCAGCATGTCTGAATTTCCCTTTGCTAGTGACCCTTGTGCGCACCATGTACTAAATATCCATATGAAGCGTGCATACCCACTAGTGAAGACTCTTCTTCCATTGAACATCTCAACATGATATTAAAAATGAACATGATTCAATTACAAAGCGAAGAATGGAAGGAAGTTCATGATAGGATGTTTGTTATCTCTGATAATTTTGAAAATAGTGTTTTTATTCCTACTCATGCAACTAACACTGAATATGAACCTAATCTAGAGGTAAATGAGTACACTAGAAATGCTACAATTTTGAATAGGGAAATGCACTTTTGTTATGATGATGATGATGAATGATATGTTATAAGAGCATGTGTATGCTGAAAATATGGTGAAACCTTTGGGTTCAGAGACATTAAGCTTCTCTTCTGTGAACCCTATGAATGATACTTCTTCTAACATTCATACATGTGATGTTAACCCTGAGTGTGGGCCTGTGCAATTGTCCTGTGAAAGTGAGCATGCTATACCACCTGTGTGTAACTTAGGGAATGTTGAATTTCTTGTCGACACCAATGACACTATGCATGAAAACAATTTTGATGTGTCTGATTCCATGCCTAGGTTACAACATGATATTTCTCCTGGTTATCTTATGCATGAGATTGAAATTTTGGGTAGTGATGAGTATGACATGGAGATTGATGAATTGTTTTATGCAAGTGAACATGACTTGTCTAATTCTCAGCCTAGGTCACAATGTGAAGTTTCTTGTGATCTCCCTATGCATGAAACTGAAGATGATAATTATGGACTAGGGCTTGTAGAAATGTTTTATGAACATGAGCATGTCACAACACTTGTAGATGATTTGGGAGATATTGTTTTGAGTGATACTGTTACTCTTGAGCTCACATATGTGAACAACTTAGACATGCCCAACATCATGCCCATGTCACAGTCTGTTAGATTTCCACCCAACCTAGGTTTGGCTTGTAACAAAATTGTAAAACCAACTTTTCTGAGAATTCCTAATTTAGGCCTAGAGCTTTGTGCTTCCCAAGTCCTCTTGGACTATTTTGCATCAAAGTATAACACCTTTAAGGAGCCACAATTGGAATATGTATGTCTGCCTGTTCTTAGCAAAACTCATTTTGAGTTAGACCTAGTGCATGATGTACCTTTAAATTTGCAAGATTTTGTGCTCAAAAACACATCTGTTGACAAGTTTAGGTTTGGGGGAAAATCGTTCACATATGCAATCTTACCTGCACTCTCATGTTATATTTGTGTAAGGCTGTTGATGTCTCTGCATATCTTCTTTTGGGTTGATCCTCAACTCTTTAGATTGTTGGTGTATGGTGAATTTTCATTGTATATAATCCAGTAGGACTTGTTAAATTTTCTATCTTGATTCGGTTGAGTCTTCTTTTTATTGTGCTAATCCGATATGATCTCCGCTGAGAATGTTGGATTCTAGCCTTGACTAATGAAGCTCTAACCTTACTCCCGCCGACATACCGGTAATCTCTTCCCTTTTCTCTTATCATCATAGTTCTCTTGGTATGTGACTGTTTAAAATTTTATCATCTGTTGACACATTGAGGACAATGTTTGATTTAGGTTTGGGGGTGCATTTGCATATAGAGTTTTTAGTCTTTTATTTCAAAAAAAAAAAAAAATGTTTGTCAAGTTTTTGTGAAGTTCAGAAGTTCAGAAGTTCATCATCAACAGTTGAAGACCGAAGACCGAAGATTGAAGACGTTTCTATGGATGCTGAGAGAGTGATATTAATTGCCGATCGGGTGAGAAGGTAAGTGAGTACTCCCATCCTTGCTAATGGTTGATTTCCTTTTTACATAGAGAGTCTGACCAAAATAACAGAAATTGGAAGTACTGGAGAACAAAATCGGGTTTCTTAGTTGATTAGAGCGTTAAAGTTGGATTTAACCATATCGGAGGGCGAATTAGGTGCTGTTTAGATATTCGGTAGTAGAATTGTGATCACCCATAGTGGAGACTACCCATTTTACATCAAGCGAGGCACCGACCTTCGCTTGTGACTTTCTAGAAAAGTCATTAGAGTGTGTGTCACCGTACGTCAAGTCCGGGTAGGAATGGTGAGCTACCCAACTTCGCACCACTTTCAAAGACTACTTTTGATCTCTTGAGTGCTAATTTCGTCAATCATGAGGGTGACGTTTAAAGATGAAAACTCCTTCTAAATATCGATTTGCGTTAGCATCACTCTCTCCCTCTCAACAACATCAACACATTCATAGAAGCACATCATCGTGAGCAAGCGGAGCATCATCAGAATATTTGAAGAAAAGTTGAGATAGTCCAAGGTTTACAAGCAACAAAGAAAAGAAAAGAAAAGAAGATGAGAATTAGTGAAGTTTATGAAATCAAGACAATACAAGTTTTATTGTTTTATTGTTATCAAATTCCCTACACCAACTGGAATCGCGAGATCGACGTAGGGACGCGCCAAAGGAAGAATATATTATCAAAAATGAAGTAAAATGCAAGAGGAACAAATAAACAAGCGAAAGGACATATCAAAATACCGCAAAAAGATGGTGAGGCTAAAAAGGAAGAAGAGTTCAAAGTTTACATGATCAAAGCGAAGGAAGGAAAAGGCATACCCAGCCAGATCTGGAGAAGATAATAATCCATAAAGGAACCGGACCAACCCCTCCTGGGAGAACCGAAGAAGGCCCGGTTGGAAATTTTGTAAAACCATTCAAACAAAGAATTAGAAAAGATAGCAAATGATATCACCCTCGGGAGATAGAAGAAGAGTTGCGAGAAGATGTTGGACGCAGGAATCATTAGACAAGCAAATATCCCAGAATGGATAGCGAATATGGTTATAGTTCCGAAGAAGAACAAAGGAATAAGGATTTGCATTGATTTCATCGGATTTAAATAAAGCCCTTGAAAAGACAGGTTTTTCCACCGGATATTCCCACCGGTCGAATCGGCGAGGGAATGAAAGGGTATCCGAGGATGATACAAAGGTTACAACCAGATCCCACTCGCCGAAGAAGATCAAGAGCATATAAAAATGCCATTCAGTTTGCCGAAATGCTGGAGCAACGTATCAAAAGGATGGTAGAAGAGGTATTTATATTGGAGGAAGTCTATGTAGATGATATGCTAGTAAAAAGTAAGAAGGCGAAGATCACGTAGCAAATGAGGCAACATCAAAGTCAACCCAAAAATGTACCTTCGGAGTTGCGTCCAGGGAAATTCTTAGGTTATTACACGTTTAGAAAGTAAAAGCAAGACATGCCGACGCCGGCGACAAGTAAAAGATGTCAAAAGCTAAATGGATTGTTAGCATCACTAGGAAGGTTCATCTCAATAAATGTAAACATTTTTTCAGGTGTTCTAAAAAAAGGATCGAAAAATGGACGGACGAATGTGAAAAGGCTTTGGAATTAAGGAGCATTTAATGGATATATCCATTATGTTTAACCTGGGGAGGAATTATTAATATCTCTCGCGACCGACTTCGTTAAACGGACGCAGGAGTGGAAAAACCAATCTATTATATCGAAAACTTTTAATGCCGTTGAAATTATTCAAAGATTGAAAAACTAATCCTAGCGTTAGTCTATGCGTCATTCAAACTTCGATATATTTTCGATTGTTAGGGTGGTAACAAGGTACCAATTGAGTCATTGCAAACTCAAATATGAAATATTATCTTCAACCAAGTCACAATTAGTCGTCATGAGATTTTATTTTCCCTTGAGGAAGATGAAGCAAGGATGAAATGATGGATGTAGAGGAAGAACATGGAGACCCAAAAGATTTGTTAATCGAGCCAAACCGGTGGGAAATATTAGTGGATGGATCATCAAATGGAAAGGTAAAGGAGTGGGAATTGTTGTAATTTCGTTTTTTAGATTGGAATTTGAGTCTACTAATAATGAAACGGAGTATGAAGCTATAATACATGCTTTACGATTTGCAATAGAAATGAAATCGAGAGTGTAAGAATTACCAACGACTCGCAATTGGCAATCGTCGAGCAATTCATTTCATGTATTAAGTTAAAAAAAAAAAAAAAAAAAAAAAAAATGTTTGTCAAGTTTTTGTGAAGTTCGTAAGTTCATCATCACCTTGCTAAACAACAATGGCGGAAAAGAACTATGAAGTTAAAGCATACCAGTTGAAGACCGAAGACCGAAGATTGAAGACATTTCTATGGATGCTTTGAGAGAGTGATATTAATTGCCGATCGGGTGAGAAGGTAAGTGAGTACTCCCATCCTTGCTAATGGTTGATTTCCTTTCTTAGAGATCATCGTAAAGATTCTTTTTGTCCACACTTCATTTCTATGGATGTTTGAGGAGTCTCCTTAAATTATTATTTCGGAAGGTTATCCTTCTTACCTTCAACGTGTGCAGGATTTCTCTTTATTCATGCCTGCACACATGAGAGACTAAAAAAGCGATCTTTTTGAGTGCATTTATCATAAAACCCTAATGGTGAGGCAGAAGTCGAGGCTTATGATCACAATCGAATCCGAATTCTTTCATATGGTCTGGTTATTTCTCGCTCAGCACTTAAGGATGAGAATGCGTTCTTTGGTAGTTCTAACTTCGTGTTACTAGCATGCAGAAACTCTATGTCCTCATAGCTCCTTGGATGCTTGAGACTCTTTTACACTCTGAAGTTGGAGAAGGTTTTGTGGGTACACCTCTGGTAAACCCTCACGAGACTACAACTCGTCCACTAGGGACACCTAGGGGTTTAAAGGCTTAGTGCATACGCTAAATGCATTCGAGAGACCAGCGACAGTGGTATAGTTAGGATTTCTTAATTTCTGTTTCACTTGAGGACAAGTAAAATTCAGGTTTGGGGGTATTTGATGAGTGCCAAATATTGCATATTTCTACATTTATTTATTGGCATTTAACTCGTCTTTTTTTGCTCAGAAATCAGATATTATCCCAGATTCTGTGTTTTCTTTGTTTTCAAGAATAAATATTTGTACTAATTAATTTTGTGTTTTTAGGTAGTAAATAAAGCTCGGAGAAATTGAGGAGCCAAAAGAGCAAAGAATTGGAGACACGCGTCTATGGAGCAGAAAGCCAAAGCCCGCGCGCGCAACAGTTGCAACCCAACAAGGAGCAACCCATTTACAAGACATGGGCTTGAGCAGTCCAAGAACCGGTCCATAATCCAAATCCAAGACCCGTTTTACTCTGAGCCGTCAGATTTGCTCCTCCGAGATCCAACGCTCGCTACGTCCCTCACATCGTTCGTCGCTGCTCCCGCTCAACAGCAAAACCATCTATACCTTACCTCTCGACCAAAACCTAACCTTCTTTTCTCTTTCTTCTCCCTCGACCCCGACAGTTGCAGAGCAGCTTCACCTCCCTCTTCTCCCGACCAAACCCTCTGCTCAGCCACCTTCTTCTCCCCTGACATCAGCCGCATAGCAACACCAACAGCCGTCTCCGCCCCCTAATCTCCCTCTATCTCTTCCATAGCTTCTTCCCTAGAGGCTAAGTGAGAGATAAGAAGAGTTAGGGTTAGGGTTCTTTACAGTGGGAGAGAAAATCAGAGTAATGGAGTTTCAGCGCCGAATTCACAGAGCCGACAGCAAATTCAGAGGGTGTGGGCGAAATGGTATTCATTTAATCTCTATTTTGAAGTGAATTAGGGTTTTTATTTTGCATGTATAAATATGGTGAGGAGGGGATGTTAGAAAGGATGCCTGGACTAGCCAGAGCACCAACTTAGTTTAATTTGTATTGTTTTAACTATGTTCTAAGTTAAATTGCTAGGGTGTTGATGAAACCCCTAATTTCCATGTCAAGCATATCTAATTTAGGTTTTATTCTTCTTTGTGTATAATATGCTAGGATTAGTAATTAATTGATGAAGCTTATGACCCTGTGATGAGTTGTACTGTAAGAAGACAACTCATACTAGGGGGGAGTTAGTAGAATTAGTTAATGAACATCTACCTTAAATCTTCAAGTGAAGGTACAAGAACATAGCTCAAATTACATTGTCTGAGCATGAGATTAGAGGTGGATTCACCACCCTGGTGCTTTCCAAATTGTCACAACCTATTTGCTGTTTTAGTTTAGAGTCACAACAACAACTCAGTCGCATCGACACAAAACCAACTTACAACTGTGTTAGACTTTCCTTGAATTCAGTCTAGCAAAGCCTTAGATCAACTTAAGCCACTCCATTTCCCTGTGGATCGACCTGTACTTGCCCTGTGTTGCTAGCCGATACTGTGCACTTGCAGTATTACGTATGCGACACACATTTCAAAGCCTACCAACAAATCTAATCCTAATGGAACTTTGATCTATAGGTAAGTTCATGCTAAAAGAAGATGAAGAACCCAAGTTTTTGAACCTTCTTTCGAAACCTTGAAATTCCTCATGAGATTTAGAAATTGAGAGAGATTAGAGGAAGAGAAGACTTAATTGATATGTCCCTTGAAAAACCCTTTTCACTTTTTGATCTCCAAAGATGATTAATGGAGAAAACACATGAACCCTAAAAAGTTCACGTACGCGGACAAGAGGGGAGAAAGAAGAAGGGTACGCGTACCACTACTCTTATAAACCCAAAGATGGGCTTGGACCCGTTTCTGAACCACGACACACAAAGGATAAATGTAGGATTTTAAGTGTTCAGTACCAAGGATCGCAACCTGTGAGGACACAATACAGTGCGAAAGTAGAAAAACCACATACTTTTATCCTTTGATGAACAGACTGAAAAGAAATCAGTCAAGGAGTTTTTGAAGAAATGAAAAATTAACCTGTTGTTCAAAAAAAAAAAATACACCGTTACTTGGCCCATCTCAAGTTATATACAAATGGGGTAGAACCAAACTTGTTACCAAGAGGCAGTATGTGCAGAGACAGTCCCATCCACAGGTTCTGGTTGATATTTGTGAACAGTGACAGTGATATAATCATAATAATGATGATAATCAGGGTTAATAGAGCTTTTTAACTCCCTTTTCTTATGATTAGAAGGAAATGTTTTCTGGCATTTAGAACCTGCATCAAACCGACAAGAATTTCGTTTATTGATTTCATATGGATTGACAGTATGTTTAGTTCGTACATCATGCTTGGATGATTTGACAGATACAAAACTTTTATCAGAACAATTCCTTTCCTTAATCAAATTGAGTTTTTCTAATAATTTGAAAACCCCTTCAAAAGCTTTAAATAGATCTTTGACAATAGATCCATCATGATAGTATTCCTCAAAAAGATTAAGAAGCAATCTAGTGAGATTCCATACCTTTGAGCTTCAACTTAGTTTTCTTGGGTGATTTCTCTTAGAAGAACTTCTAATTTTTCCTTTAGATTGTTTTTCATCATCTAGGATTTCCAATGTCTTAGATGAGGAAGGATTATCTATGGAGACCAGAGGTCTAGTAGATAATAAGCTTTGAACAATCTTTAAGGACTTCTGGCGTGCGTTACAGATTCCCAGAACAAGTTTCCCAAAGTAATTTCCCATAAGGACAAACTTTAAGGATCAGTCAAACACAAAATTATTAGGTTTATAATGTTTGCCTGCTCTGATACCAATTGAAAAAGCGGGAGTCTAACAACCACACCCAATATTTTGTTTATTTGAATAGACAATCTCCAATATACTTTCAAGAGAATCAACTAGACAATTAGACTCAATCTAGAGAAAAGTATATTAAAGAGTTTTATATCTCTATTTCATAATGTAATCAACAAATCAAACAGATAGAAATCCGCGAGCCTGATTATTATGTGAAACAACTTGAATGGTACCAAAGACCAATGTTCAAGTGTCAATCAATTTAAATCAACAACCAAAGGTTGGATTATCTAATTGATTGATCTTAAAGCACAACTTGTGATATTTCAATTATATAACAAAATATAATGCGGAAAAGAAATATCACAGAAACCAAAATTTTGTTAATGAGGAAAACAACAAATGCATAATAACCCCGGGACCTGGTCCAGATTTGAACACCACACTGTATTAAGCCGCTACAGACACTAGCCTACTATCAATGAACTTCAGACTGGAATGTAGTTAAACCCTAATCAATCTCACACTGATTCAAGGTACAATCGTGCTCCTTAAGTCTCTGATCCCAGCAGGATACTACGCACTTGATTCCCTTAGCTGATCTCACCCACAACCAAGAGTTGCTACGACCCAAAGTCGAAGACTTGATAAACAAATCTTCCTCACACAGAAAAGTCTATTGGAATAGAAAAATTTGTCTCCCACAGAAATACCTACGAGTTTTGTTCCGTCTTTTGATAAATCAAGGTGCACAGGAACCAACTGATAAACCAGACTTATATTCCCGAAGAAAAACCTAGTATTATCAATCACCTCATAATAATCTTAATCGTAGCGAAACAAGATATTGTTGAATCACAAACGATGAGACGAAGATGTTTGTGACTACTTTTTATCTTGCCCATCGGATAATCAATCTCGAGCAAATCTTAGAGAAGATAATACTCAATACGATAGAACAGGGAAAGATCAGAACATGCAACTACAGATAAAATAGTTGGGTCTGGCTTCAAAATCCCAATGAAGTATTTAAGTCGTTAACCTACAAGGTTTTGTGAAAAACCTAAGGTTAAAGGAGAATCGACTCTAGCTTATACAACTAGTATCACACAGGAGGTGTGGGGATTAGGTTTCCCAGTTGCTAGAGTTCTCCTTTCTATAGTTTTCAAATCAGGGTTTGCAATCTAAGTTACCTCGGTAACAAAGCATTCAATATTCACCGTTAGATGAAAACCTGATTAGATTCAAGCTAATATCTTTCAACCGTTAGATCGAACTTAACTTGTTATACACAAATGAAATGTACCCTCATTTAGGTTTGAGTAACCGTACCTAAACGTGTACACCATGTTGGCTTAACAGTAGTTAACCGAGGTTAGCCATATGAACACTCTCATATCAACCTTATTCATCTTAACCATGACTAGTTCAGATGACTCAAATGAAACTAGTTAAAGAGTTTTTCAATTACTATATTCTCATAGAAGTATACAAGAACACAATTGAAGCAAAATCGGTTTGATTCACTCGAATCAATCCATGAACAATATAGCCACGGTTTGCAAATAATGCGTTCCTTAATATATAAATGTATTAGTTCATGAGCCAACCGATTTTAGAATTTTAACCACTCAAGTATGCATACGGGTACGCATACCTAAGTAGCCGGTCTGAGTTTGGGTTCGCCAGTATGCGAAATGTACGCATATTTAAGTACACTTCCAAAACCCAGCAGTAATTATCGGACCTATACCTTACGCAAGTACGCGTACCGTTATGTGTACTTGGTACACGGAATTTCACAACTACAAGTACGCATACGGGTAAGCATACTGTAGTTTCGGTCATGGATCACATACATGCAAGAATGCACACTATGTTTATAATCCAATGATGGTTAAGTATTATAAACTCTATTTCAATCATTGAAACTTTCTTAGATGATGACAATAGCCGTTTTCACACACTATTAGCATCAAAGCAATTTTCAAGTTATTGAAATAATCATAACGAAACATTCCAAGTCTACACCAAATGATTGTATCACACAAACCATGTAAGATGTTACTCGGCGATTTTCACATGATCATCTTTTGACTTTTGTCAAGAATATAAGATGAACTTGGTTGAAGCGAAAGCTTACCAACACATATTTTTAGAAATATGTAAGCGAGTTAAACTCAACTCGAAATCTCAAATGTGCATAATCTACAACTATATAGTAATACGACTTTTGTCTCAATATAGGAGATAGAGTAGAAATAGACTTTCCAAGTGATAGATGAGTTTTAGTCTCCACATCCTTTTTGTTGATGAAGTTCCACAAACTCTCCTTAGTAGTTCTTCGTCTTCAATTGATGAACGCTGTGAAGTCTAATGCTCAACTACACAATCTATCCTAGTCTGAGACATCACTATAAGTATACTAGAAATCAAGACTTATAGTTTTGATCACTAACATTGACAAACAAGCTTGAGATAGCAACGCTTGCGAGTTCGACCGAGCAGTGCTCTAACACAAGTAGCATCGAAATCCATCTCATTACCAACTTCCGTTATTTGTTTTATTTTTTTCTCTGTAACCTCATTTTGTTGGTGAAGATTTGGGCAAAAAATCCTAATTGAAATATCATATTTGTCCAAGAATTTCCTAAAGTGATACTTGACCTATTCGTAAGCACCATCATATTCTCTTTAATCGTGGAATATAAAATATTCTTATTGATTTTTCATAAAGAGTAAAACAAATAAGACTATTAGATTTTAGTTTCAATGGGTAAATCCGATTGAACTTATTATAGCCATCAGCAAAAAAAAGTCAAATACTTATGACCCAAATGAGACAAAACAGGACTAAGGACCCATATATCACAATATATAGACAAGAGCAAAGGGCTTATAAGACATTGAACTAGAAGGATAAAAGAGTACACATTTACTCTTTCCCAACCGACAATAACGGAAAACTGAATCAGAAGTCCTAAAGAAAACCTTATTGATTGTAGAAGCCAAATATTGAACCTTTAGAAGCAATATGTCCCAATATTTGATGCCATAAGTTTGGGGAAACCAAAATAGAAATAAACTGTCAGAATGACACTCTAAAAAGCTTTGAAGACTGAATATGGTACATGTTATGATGCATGTATCCTATTGCTAGAACTTGTTTATTTATAAGAAACTTAATTTCATATCCGAATGGATAAAACTCAAATGAGAATCAATTGTCATAAGTAATTTTTTTTATAAATTGTGTTTAACATTAATTACGTACAAGAAGAATATCCTTTCCCACAAAAGAAGTAACATTTTCATAAGGAATTAAATTACTAAAACTAGTAAAAGTGATCGGAAGCAACTTACCATCATCCCACCATTACTTGATCTGCACAAGAATATGTTAAAGGTTCATTGAGAGTAGTAGGATAATTAGTAAGCTGACTTGTTGCACCAGAATCTGGTAACAAAAATGAACCAGAATGGTTAAAAATCCATTCACTAGGAGTAAAAACATTTTGAGGTGAAGATACAAAACACTGACCAGAATCATTATTTTCAGCAGCACTCCAAGGATTAGGACTTGCACTTATCTTTAAGCCTGCAAAATCTTTTTCAAAAGCAGTCTTTACATTCTTCGCATACCTAACTCCGCACCAAGTTGCAAAATGTCAAAGCCTATTGAAAATTTGACAAATGATAGTACTACAGTCTATATTATACTTTTATAGAGGATTGAATTCTCCTCTCTTGAAAGCATGAGTTAAATCAGATTCATAAGAAGTAAAAGCATAGAAATGCGATGAAGAATAAGGATCGGGTTTCTTGTAAAGTTATTTTGACAAAAAAAAAAAAAAACGAATTAGTAAGATCAACTATGAGATGAGAAATCTTGTTCTCAATCTTTTAACCACTGCTCATGTCGTAAAAGTTTAGATCGTACTTCGCAAAAATCCAAAGTAATGATTGATATAATCATCAACTAAACCAATAACATACCCAAAAAAAATAAATTGTTAATCAAAATTGAAGAAAATTGATCTCTTCATACATTTATTTTTTTAAGGAATCAAGTTTCATCTATAAAGTTGGATATATTCTGAAAAGAAAGATGGAATATTAAATTTGGTGGATTATGAGGTGGATTTTGAATATAGAGATTGTGAAACGGTGGTAGTTGTATAAGATTTGATAGTGGCTGTGTAGGATTTGGTGATGGTGGATTCTATTGTAATAGTGAAATAAAAGGAGTAAAGTCAGATAGATTGTCATTATGATTGTTATTCGAGGTTCAAAACTAATTATTTGCAGCAAAATTCATTGAAATGGTTGTTTGATCACTATTAAAGGGTAAGAAAAAAATTATAGGTATTGAGTAGTAGAAAATGTGTTGCAAGGTTGATTTGGTATCTGATACCATGAAAGATCTGTAAGATCTAAAAGTTGTAAATGAAAAACAAATGCGTTATAAAATTAAGTTGTATAAGATCCGTGATAAGTTGTATTGGAATCAGGTGAAAAGGAAAGAGATACAAGACTCGACTATTTATAACCAATTAACAGTATATGTTAGCGAAAATACAATGCAAGGAATGAAAAATAGTTTAGTTAGTAACATCGTTAATTGAAGATTAAAAGAAAATATATTTTTTCAATTATTGGTTTAACCGTGAAATGAGTTAATAATTTTTTGAACAAAAATCGAGCACATGGAAATATCTATCGAATTAGGAATTATATTTTTAATATAATTTGTCGATTTGGAAGCGGCGTTACTTCTTCCATATCATATTTGTTAGAGCATTTTTTGGTTAAACTCATAAGTTTTGGTATATCAAGCTTGTTATCATATTTAGTTGATCAAAACAATATCTTTATTTATATTCTACTAGAGTCAGTTTCGGATTAGAAATAGAGCATGGTAGTTGAGTATCACAATTCACCAATCGAGCTTGCAGATTTAGAACATCGACGTCAACGGAAACTTTATCAACAAAAGTATGTGAACACGAAAACTTCTCACATGCTTACATGTACAATCTATATGGAAAAGTTTAGCTTGCTTGGTAACAAAGCAATTTGTAAACACGAAATCTAGTTCATGAAACTTGATTTTTATGTAAGCTACCAATACTTGTTCATCAATATAAATAGAGGACTTTCTGCAAACTAGAATCTCAATCCTGGCATTTCTGTGTCCTAGTTGCGGCTAGAGTCGTTCTCTGAAACCTAGGTTTCTTCTGGTGAAACGTTGTGAGGTTAGACTTCAAAATATTTTACTAAGGGATTCGTGAAGTACGGTCATACTATCTTTTACTTGATAGCTATTGTTTTCTAGATAGATAAAAATCAAGAACGAGATAGATAAAAATCACAAAAAACTCTTTGTCTCAGGATTTGTGATTCCACTATATAGATATCTAAAACACTTTTGGTTTGATTTGTCTGGATTTTTCTTGTGAGGTAGGCATCTCTATAAATTTTTAAGAGAGTAAGTTGTATTAATCATTGAGTTTACTTGGTATCTTCCTTTCTTGAAGATCTCTCGCATAAGCATATACATTTCCATATCCTGATTGAATATCTTTCTGGAGGAACATCAAATAGGTTTTTTATCATAGGCAAAATAGTTAAAAAGTCTACACTTAGGTTGAAGCGACTCCTAAGCCTGTAAAGAATGTCATTTAAGGGAATCGTGTTGCGTATGGTATTGCAAGACCCAAGAGACGTAAAGGAACACAACTAAATCTGAATTTCTCATAGGGTCGATTCCATCTCAACTACATTCCAGTCCGAAGTATGATAGTAGGCTAGTATATGTAGAGGCTTAATATACTGTGAAAACACGGGGTACCTAGTACACCACCAACTTTTTGTTCGGAAACCAGTATATACAATCCTTGTACAATCTACACGTTCGAATACGAAACTGTATTTAAAATTGCTTTAACAAGGGAAACCTAGTATACAGACAATTATTTACGTATCGAGTTCCAACAAGAACAAGTCTTATAATCTATATTTCAAGATACGAATTCACCAAAACAAGTCTAGTAAGTTCTTACAGTTATGTTAATAAAATATAAGTTTAGATACGCTCAACCTGTGATATTTCAATTATAAAGATAAAACATTATAATGTGGAAAATAAATAACACAGACACCAGAAGTTTTGTTAACGAGGAAACCGCAAGTGCAGGAAAACCCTGGGGCCTAGTCCAGATTGAACACACTGATTATAAGTTGTTACACCAAATACCTGCCACCTAGTCGGACTAGATGTAATACCTGCTTCAGCTGTATTCAAGCACTTGTAGAACTCCTAGGAGAACACTGATTCTCTTTAAGAATTCTTCTCATAAATCTTCTAACTGAACACCAATTCTCTTTAAAAGATACTCTTGAAAATCTTCGAGCATAATGTTAATTCTCTTTAGAAGATATTCTCTAACAATTAGGTTACAGAACAGTGAACCCTAATTGAGTCTTCCTCACAAAATCACTTAGAACAACTAAGAATATCTTTCTCTATCAATTCTAGGGTTTATAATAAACATATAGGAACAGGAACTGAAACTATGAAAGAAGATAGATTCCATGTGCTTTACGATCCTCAAGTAAAGTCTTATGAAGTTTCACACTTGTTCGTGAAGAAAAAAGTTATAGAAAACAACCTTATGTGACCAAACACAATTTTCCAAGTGTAGGTTGTACTGTCACATGAAAACTCTATTTATAGTGATTGACCAAGTCTAGGTTTCTTGGGAACCAAGCTACCTTGTCTAAGAGATAAAAACCAAAGAATATGGCCAAAATATGGTTTTAGTCACGCAGGTACATGAGAGGGTACGCTTACCGTTCCAAAAGTTTGTGTACCATTTCCTATTCACGAATCAACCTTAACTACATAAATAAGTGTTGTTGTAATGAATCACTCGTAACTTCTTCGTTATAACTCGGAATTGTGTGATTCTTGGACCACTGAATTCGTATGATCATCCAATACAACATGAGAAACCTTATAGGGATAAAGGTCATACTCATTAAATTCATGATCTCAAACTCCTCTAGTATACACATAAATGTGTATTTACCATCATAGGAATTATTCCATAGAGTGATCACTTGTTTTGATAGATAGAGAGGTAAAGTAAACAAGAGAATCAAGTATTTGTTACTAACCTTTAATGAATTTCTTCATGGATGTATTCTTGTAGTCTTAAATCTCCATTCTTCAAGGATATATTCGATTCTATGCTCTACTTATTAGAACTAAACTAGTCTGAAACTAACTTTAGTATACTAAATCAAGAATGCGTTTTGGAAACTAAATTTGACAACTAAATTGGCATACCAAGGCTAGTAGGTTCAACCGAGAAATGCTCTAGCACAATGTGGTTTTCAAGTTCTGGGCGAGGTCTCAGAGTTTTTATGCATATTGTAGTCTTTCTTGTTAACAAAATTTTCTGGTTGTCTTATGTTATTTCTTTCACATAGTATATTGTTTATGTGACAAAACGGAAAATTACACCTAAAGCGACAACGCCATGACTCCTTGATGCGCCACTCTGATGCTAGTGACCAGGCAGTAAATCTTCTCTTCAAGCCAGGCAAATACACGTCCATTTTCCATTTCAAGCATGCTCCGCCAGCATGATGCCTTAGCACGACTTTCACATTGTTCCAACTAACCCTTGTTCTGCGAAGGGTATAAGATCATAAAAGATAATACCGATGAATTATTGCATGCATCACTGGCTTCCAAGTATTTTCCCGGCGTATATGGCATTGCAAGCCTTTTTTTTCAGCTTTCTTTGACTGGGGATTAAGTTGAATGCATGCATTTATCTTGCTTGTGCCAAGGGTGAATCATTCAGGCTCATGTCGTACTTTTCTTGCGTTGTACCTGCGATGTCAATGTCTTACGCAAGCTCGCTAACTTGCATGTAGGTTAGTTTCCTTTCCTGGAAATGGCCAATACACAAGTGGTGCATGCCAAATTCAAACGAATTGATAGAAATATGAGAATCCAAGAAATTGACTGCAACTTACCTCATCAAGTATGACAACAATCATCTCTTGCATCGCATGCTGAGCCAGATGATGTGAGTTTCCACGTCGCGATTATCTCGTAATTTGATGATATGAGCGACGGCGTGTTGGACCGTTAATGTTGCAACTCATTGCGGCTGATTACGTACCCTCCTCCGTACCATGAAGGGATGAAGCACTGACCGTACTTCATTCGCGTCAGGACAAATAACTAAATCCAACTCGTGTTGCAAGCCCAAAGGCCACACAAATGCCTAGTATGTGTAGGCCAAAGGGTTCTTTGCAAATGATGCGCAAAAATATGCATCATTTGCCTTTTCTTCATGTTGCAACATGATGGTGCAATCTTAGTTCGCAACATCGCAATAATTATGCCTAAGCATCATGAAGCTCTCTTGACTAAGAAATGTGCCATAATCATAATTTGGCATCATATATGCTTACTGGCTAAGCTGTGACGCTTAAGGAACATTCCTCCTTAATACACCTTCAACCAACTACCCCTCCCTGTATATGTCTTATTGACATTTTTACAACTAAAAGTTGTGGATCACTTTGACATGATTGCTTCACTATTCATGGCATTGCCATGCATATCAGAGTAATGCATCATGGTGGTGCATTATCCAGTTCTAGCTCATAGACCAACTTGATTGTTGCACCATGATGGTGCAACATTGCACTTGTCTATCCTTCAAATAGCGTGATGCAACATTATGGTGTAACTTCTGTCTTGGGTGACAACATGTCCTTAACGCGCAACCAAAATTTTGGGATGAAGCTTCATCTCATGAAAAGATGGGTCGTGCGAAAAGTGCGGGCATTGCGGTTCATCTTTATAATAGAAATAATCACGAGTAGAACGTTAATAACCTAGACAAATTTTGAGCCTAAAAGAATGTAAAACCTACAAGTTTTATTCTTGAGAATTCTTACCTTCAAAGAAAAGTTATGTAAATCGTTCTTGTTGGAATTTGGTTTTCATAACAGTTTGGGGTACATATTAGGTCATTACTTGGATATTAATGTGTGAGACCGTACAAGTAAACTTTCTCCAAAATTCATGTACAAGGTCCCATATGTTTATCTATATTACTGATCGCAACAAGTTAGTTCTTTCAAGTTTCCGAAAAAAAAAGTTGGCGTTGTACTTGGTACCCTCTCATTTTCAATATCTTTCGTATAGTGTTCGAATCCAAACTGTTCAAAACCAAAATTAGTTTTTGCTATAATGTTCAGATCCAAAATGTTTAAATCCCAAACTAGTTGGTGGTGTACTCATGATGTATCTAGTATAGTCGAGAAGTTTCCTAATCAAAAATTATCAACCATATTTATTTATTTTAATGTGATGTAAGGCAAATTGGTAATAATGGCTATCCCGATGTTGTGTTGGGGACAATGAGCGACTCACTATATGTACGTGGTGCTTATGATCTTAGTGCTAGCTGAATCGGATTGAACCTTAACCTTTTTTATAACCAAGTCTCACTACCCAAAACAACAACAAAAATCGTAGTTGCATAATTAGTTTTCCTAGTTAAACCAGACGCCCGAATATAAAGCAGTTGCATCTTTAACCACATTACCAATTCCAGAATTCCCAGGATCATGGATGAAATATCTACCGCAGTACAATATGATTTTATGCCTCCACAAGGAGCCAGTAATAGTTAATAGTTAATTGGAATAACATATTTCAATTTTGTATAATTTACCCGAAAATAATTTTTTAAAGGACTAATTATGCAGACCGGGGTAAGTAATTTTCAAAAATAATTGTTCAACCCAAATAAAATACAATCATGTTTGTTTACGGTACAAACACCATTTTTCACCATGGTCCTAACTTCATAAATCACTTCTAGAATCTATGACTTTGAATTGGTGTCTTGTACAAATTTTCTAATAAACTATCCCCAGTCTTCTCCTTGTTAACTTTATTCCACAAGCATTCTTTTTGCGACTATAACACCAAAATGATTTGGTCATCAAATATCTTTTTGCTGCTCTCAAGTCTTCGATATATAAACCACCTTTCTCCATAGGCAAACAATTTTACTCCAAGATTCCCAACATATCCCCTTGCGGTGTTACTGGTATTCCACAAGAAATTTCGCATAATTTTAACCATTCTCTTCACTACATCCGCAGAAAGAGTAAGAAAAGACATACAATAGAAAAGAATAATAAAAAGAGCGCATAATAAGAGTAACCCTACCTTCTTTGTTGAGATACTTCATCTTCCAAGGAGACTCGATGGAAGATATCCAGTTGTGAGTCTCCGCTGGTCTAAAACGACGCAACAAAATGTGGCTTCCATTTTTGTCTTTGGCGACTGAAAGTCATTTTAAATTCTAAGTTGTAAGGATTGATAAAAAATAAGTATGAAAATCAAATATTTTCCGGGAAAAAATGAAAGAAAAATCTTATAGATCGATGTTCTAATTATAAGGTTTGTAACGAAGAATTTTAGGTGTTCCAAATATGATTGTTAAGTAAGACACTTACTAGTGATCGGAAAGAAAAAAAAAAAAAAAAAAAAAAAAACCATGTTTGAATTAGGCTGTCGGTGGCCCCTTTGAGGATGTGGTCTAAAGCGCCATGTCGGTTTAACTAATTGCCTGCCTAGAGGGCAAATCTTTACTTTATTCTTTGATCTCACTGCTCCGCAATTGTGTCTCAGGTGCTAGTTTTACCTTGCAAGTTTGCATTTTCGTTTGTATCCCTTTCGATCTTAGTTGCTATCAAAGTAGTTACGCACAAAGAGTTTACTTTGACGAAAAATAATAACAATGATCGGCCAAATTTGACGATTTGGGATTTAGGTTGACTACGTTTCATCGAATGTTAGCAAATCTATAATCCACGAAATGACATTAATACGTTGGTTAAATTTTGTGTTAACCTAATCTAACCTTCTACTTCCCCTTGAGCATGTAATCTAGCATTGAAACTGTTGATGGGGGAAAATGGTTTGTTGGTTTTTTAGGAAAGTGAAGAGACGATCGTGAGGACGGGGACTCCTCGACCGAGCAAATTTATTAACCTCAAACACATGCATTGCACAGGATTGCTTTGAGTTCGAGAGGTTAATATGTAGGACTCCGACCTAAACCAAGACAATGGCCGTTCCAGAGTCATTTCGGTTACAAAGAGGGAAGAGGGTCGATCTGTAGGAGGGAAGCTGAGAAGTGTGAGATCAATGGAGATCAAGGATTATGAATGTTTTGTAGGTTTCTGCAAATGAACTGCTAGGTTCAAATAAGTTTGAATTCTGCTCAATTGAGAGTGATTGTTCAGATGAGAATTCTTGTGATAATTCCCGTAAATCTGAGAATGATAGATTCTTAGATTGTCCTTCAATCGTGAACTCAGAGACTTATTTATATTTCCGGAATGTAAACACATTGACGTCCGTGCATTTCGGCTGGAGTTTGGAAGTTTGAATTGGTACGCGTACTGGCGTAACCAAACTCGGTCCGGCTACTTAGGTATGCGTACACGTTTGCATACTTAAGTAGGTTACTTTCTAAAATCGGTTTGTTCATGAACTTAAACATTTATAATAAGGAATGCAATCTTTGCAAACCGTGGCTATAATGTTCATGGATTGATTCGAGTGAATCAAAATCGATTTTGCTTCGCTTGTGTCTTGTATACCTCTATAAGATCTAATCAGTTGAACAACTCTCAAACTAGTTCATTTGAGTCATTTGAACTAGTTATGGTAAACATGAATAAGGTTAATATGAACGTGCTCACATGGCTAACCATTGGTTAACTATTGTTGAACCGACTAAGTGTACACGTTTAGATACGGTTACTCAAACCTAAATGAAGTTACATTTCATTTGTGTATAACAAGCTAAGTTCGATCTAACGGTTGAAAGATATTTGCTTGAATCTAATCAGGTTTTCATCTAACGGTGAATATTGAATGCTTTGCTACCAAGGTAACTTAGATTGCAAACCCTGATTTGAAATCCATATAAAATAGAACTCTAGCAACTGGGAAACTGTAGATGGGGCAAAACGAGTTGCTGGTTTTTACGGAATTGACGAGACGACCGCGCGGAGGAAACTCCTAAAACCGAGCGAACTGTTAAACCTCACACAGATGCACTGCAAGAAGGGAGTGCTTTGAATTCGAAGATCAATCTGTAGTACTCCGTCCTAAACCAAGACAATGGTCGTTCCAGAGTAAATTCGGTCACAAGAGAGGATGGGTCGATCTGTAGGAGGGAAGCTGAGAAATGTGTGAGATCAATGGTGATCGAAGATTGTAGGCGTGTTGTGTATTCTGAAAATAAGATAAGTTCTGAATGATTGAATTTGCTTTGTTGAGAGTAATTGCTCAGATGTTGAGTTGTTAATCTCGTGTTGTCTGTTTGACGTGAGATTGTCTTGTTTTTCAATCATGATTCAGAGACTTATTTATATTGCTAGAATTGTAAATACCATGATCCCATGAAGTGTGACAGTTGATGGAATCAGAAGTGGAGATCGTGTTAAAACCAGTTGCTCAACATGCGGAGACTTGGTCGATTTTCCATCCACTACTTTGTTAACTCCTTCAACTGATTGCACGACTTACTCACATCCTCATCGTGTGTATGAACACACGTGCCGTAGACCGCCAGACCAAAACCCTAGTTAATATCCCCCCATGTAACACGATTGATGTCTCGTGTGATTGTGGAGTCTACAAGGCAGACGTGTATTTAGTTAGTCAGTTGCTGACTTCATGACTTCATGGGACGATGAGTTCTTATTTTGTTGAGTCGAACGTGTTTTGAAAATGTTTTGAGGTTCGTGAATTGAACGTGTATGCTGAGACAGAGGTATGATGCGTGAATAAGCTAACATGAGCAAATATTGCTCATTAGATGAATTGTTGAATACTGATAGTTGAACCAGTATTCCTTGGTTTGAGCAAATATTGCTCATTTGAGCAAATGTTGCTCATTCGATGAATTATTGTTAGCATGACCAAATGAGATACTGGAAATTGAACCGAGTATGATAAATAAAATGTTGATCATGGGATCAACGTAAAAATTATTAGCGTTTGAATCTGGAATTATGAACCTTGGACTCAAAACCCTAATTTGATCAATTGATGATTAACTGATGGTTTATTGAAAATTAACCACGGAGCGAAGGAGGGACCGGCTACATGGGATTATGGATCAACCATGTAGCGCCCAGATGCTCTCATGAGCAAATATCAAGGTCTCCTGAAAACCAGTTGATTTGATGAAAGGATGATTAAATGCTGGTTTAATCATTTATTAAAATAATGCTCGTCCGAACCTTAGGTAATAAAACCTAATTAATTATGAAGATGTGAGGGACCGACCAAGGGGTCATGAAACCGGCCCTGGGTAGTCACGGGATCGAATATTGATCGTCTTATGAAGTTCCAAGTTGTTTGGAAGAGTTTTGGACCTAATATGTGCAATTGCGCAAATTAGGTGAAAATTGTCAAAATACATGGGACCGGCCTCTTGCAAGCCCAAGAGCCAACCCTGGTTGGTCAAGGTAACATGCTCATGTCACCAAAGTGTTCGTATCTCAGTTATGAGAATTTTGATATTTTCTGGTGTGCGTTTGAGCAACATTTTGAGAAAATATGAAGAAATCAGGGATTTTTGCTGAGACCGTGAAAACTTCATGAGATGAAGGAAAAATAATAAAATAATAAAGGAATCATAAAGTGTGGGACCGGCTATGGCCAAGGCATGGCCGGCCGGTCCCATGGTATTTTTCCTAATTTTATTATGTTTTCATGATTTTAGGGAAATATCATAAAACCAAGGAGTTTTGTTGAAATCAAGGAGTTTCCATGAGATGAGGAAAACATAAAAATAATAATAATAAAATAAGGGACGTGTGGGACCGGCTTGGGCATGGTTGGCCTGGGCTAGGGCCCTGGTCCCGTGAGTTTTCCCTAATTTTATGTATTATTTCATGATTTGAAGGAATTTTCATAATTTGAAGGAAACATCATGAAATCAAGGAATTTCATGGGATTAAGGAAACATGAAAAATATAGTAATAATAAAATAAGACGTGTGGGGCCAGCTAGGGCATGACCGGCCGGCTATGGCCCGGTCCCACCGGTTTCCCTAATTTTATATTATTTTTCATGGGATCAAGGAAATATCATGAGATTAAGGAGTTTTCATGAAATTAGGGAAATTATAATAAAATATTGAGGATTCATGAGGTGTGGGACCGGCCATGACTAGGGCATATCCATCCAGCTAGTAGTCCCATGACACCTTTCCTAATTTTATATTATTTCATGATTTGAAGGAAACACCATGAAACTGAGGAGTTTCCTTAAAACAAAGGATATTTGTTCAAATGAAAGGATTTTCATGAGATCAAGGAAAATAATAAAAATATGATAAAATATAGAATTTGGGCGTGGGACGGTCACGGCATGATCGCCAGCCGGTGAGCCCATCCCTAGCGCCTTGATTAATATTTTATTATTTATTATTTTCTTCCTATTTTGCATAGGTTCATCGTCTCGTCGTATTCTGAAATACTCATTCGTGTGTTCAGGTGCTCGTTAGTGCATTATTGTTAAATACACTTGCACCGTTTTGATCGGGGCTTACTCAAAGGTAGCTCAGATGCCCGTGTATTGATATTTATTACTAACCCATGGAATTTTGCTGGGAAGAACCATAAATTGAAGTAACGAAATATTATGAAAATATTGAATATTTTCCAGGGATTCAGTTAATGAATCTATTGATTTTGAGAATAATTAATTAATGGCTCTATACTAGTACGATTGTCTAGGAGCATTAATTATTCAGGAATCTAGTGTTATGAGCTTGTTGAAGCGTCATATTTCTTTCATATAGTCAGGGAAAACATTGTTACATCCTGAAGACGTTATTGCTCTATACTAGCAGGCAAGCTGTCTAGGAGCCGTCTAATCTTTCGATTATATGTAGAAGTAGTTACTGAAATTGCTCAGTATTCATGAGATATATCGTTGCCTCAGCTAAGAGACTACATATCCATACATACTCTGAGAGACAGTATTCTCAGTCAGAGATTCTTATGGCATGAGCTTTCATGCTTTCGATAAGAGACATGAGCCTCAACATTCGTCTGATTGCTGGATCAGGAATACTTATAATTATGGGTTTACGATTTTAGCCTTTGTCGAAAATCCACCATCTACATTAAGTCCCCTGCTTAGTGAGGGACAATCATGTTCCTCAGTCAGCACTGGATGGTGATTTTCCAGTTATGAACAAATAAGTAATTGAACTTAGTCGTAAGATAAGATGTTACCGGATTTTCGATTGCGCGAGCGAACCACGGCTTGAACGAAGATCCCAGTGGTATGATAGAGCATCAT
Organism: Papaver armeniacum; assembly: GCA_023531295.1. Classification (NCBI taxonomy): domain Eukaryota; kingdom Viridiplantae; phylum Streptophyta; class Magnoliopsida; order Ranunculales; family Papaveraceae; genus Papaver; species Papaver armeniacum. The sequence continues at coordinate 124,934 of JAJJWW010000823.1, read as the reverse complement.
CTGATGAGCATAAATTGGTGTAGAACCGCTGATTTGATGACAAAACCTTGGTCGATTTAGGATTCACGGGTCCAGGCCCATGAAAAGAAATCCTTGTTTTAGGAATAGACGCTCGTTCGTTCGTTAGTTTAAGGAACAAACAAAATAGACCTGAGTCTAATGATATAGAATTTTATCTATGAGCTTTCACGAAAACCGAAATTTTATTTTTTAAATATGTGGGATTTCACAAAGTGGAATAAACTCTCATTTCAAAGGTGGATGCTTGTACGAGAGAAATTTTTTTTTTTTTTTTTTAAATAGACGTGCGTCTGTTAGTTATAAAATTTTGTTTATGAGCTTTCATGAAATTTTTTATCTTCGAGCTTTCAGAAATCTTTGAAAATATACTCTCGCTTCAAAGACAGATGCTCGTGCGAGGGAGCAAAAATATATAGATATATTTTTCAAATTTACGTGAGTTTCACGTTAAATATTTACATATTTTGTAAAATCATGTTTTGATTTTGAACAATTATTGAAAGTAGACAATTATACATGGTGAAATAATGTCTGTATGTGAGTTTTCACAATTGTAGAATGGACGTCTGTCCAATTTTGAGAAACCAGTGAATGTTTCACAGAGTAAAAATTTTACGTGGATTGTTCACGATTTTAAAGATTTTGTAAAATCAAGTTTTGATTTTAAACAATTGTTAAAAGCAAACAATAATGTTTTCGTGAATTTCGTGGTTTTAAGAGGGTATGCACGAAAATCAATGAATGTTCACTCTGTGGAAATTTACGTGAAATTAAAATTTTGATTTTCAGCAATTGCTATAAGTAAGCAATTTTTGATAAAATACGGTTTGTATGGGTTTTGTGATCTTATAGTGTAGTTGCAGGAAATCCTACGCTACACCCCTCACAATAATCCACACAACTAAGACATTTGAAGATGAATAACAATGATTTTATTGATTAATTCCTTGAACGTTTACAAGATAAGATAGAAAAGAGCTAAAGAAATTACAATCACCACACACTTTCTCTCTCCTAATGACTTGTCTAACACTCCGAAAAAAATCTCTCTCACAACAGGCTTATTCAACTCTTTATATAGGGTAGTATACAATGGATGACAGCTAAGCTGTCCTTTATTTTCGGGAATGACTTGCGAAATATCGCAAGTGTACAAACATATAATCTCGCAGCTCTCCTAAACTTCGCTATTTCTTCACACCTTTCTCGTGTTCTGGCTGTCGTCATTCATTGCGTCATTTATATTACTCTTCTGCGACGCCCTCGCAATACCGTCGTTTATTAATCTCGCGAAGTATAGATGTCGCGATATTCTGATCCTATATCTTTCCTCTTCTCATTCTTCTCTGCGAAGAAGAGAATGTCATGAGAATTATTATTTTGAAATGCCGCAACTGTTCATCTTTATCTGTTACAATCCCGTACTTTTACACGGAATTTATTACACGTGTTTCTTCTTCCACTCTTTTCTTGACACGTCTCTTTCAACCGTTTTTTCTTGACCATTCACGTCCCCTCTCGCATTTAATGCACTTGTCTTCTCGAGAATTCTTCTCTCTATATATATAGTTTTCTCACCCTCCTCTTCTTCTTTTTTACTTTCTCTCTGCAACTTTTCTTCAACTCTCTTCCTCCGCAATTTACGTTTCTGCTACTGTAAATCTTCCTTTTCTTCGTTCTCTTGATCTTCAATCTTCTAATCATTCCCATATAGAATGGCTCCACCTGGTCGTAGATATGAAACCCTTTTGGATGAAACTCAAAAGAAATTACAAGAAAGGGGTTTCACCTTGTCTATTATTCCCGATCAAGAATCTTCATCTATTCTTTCTGCAAAGTTGTTTACTGATCATCAGTGTGATGATCAAAAAATTATAATCTCGCTAGGTCAACTCCTCGCAGGTCTTCCCATTCCTCTCTACAATCCCGAACTGCCTTTGTTCTATGAAATTCTTGCTCATGAGAAATTCTCGCGAGCTATTTATCAATTAAGTGGTGATTGTATCCGTCTAATGCTTGAATTCGCCAATCGTGGCGCTGGTAAAGGGTCTCTTTACCCTGATAACGTTAAAGATCCTAATTTCGCAAACTTAGAGATAGTCGCTGAAAAGTACACGGTAGAAAACTTTTTTGAAAATTATGAAGTGATAAATATGAAGAATGATAAATCTCGCTGGGGTGCTCGATTGAAAAGAAAAGAAAATGTTCCCGACGATAAGATACTCATGTTAGATATCGATTGGCACTCTGGCAAGAATAATGTCCCTCGCTATTCTAAAGATGAGAAGTGGTGTGTCTTCCCGCTATTTTTGAACGAACCTTACATCTCAGGTTCCCATGTACTCCCTGCGAATCTCGCAAATTATTATCCTTGGGTATTTAATTGGCCCGAGAAAGCAAAAGAGGTACATTTTCTAATTTCCGTTCGCTTCACAATGTTTCCTTCTTTTTAAATCTACTGAGTTTGTGTTTATGGGTGAAAACTACTCCTGCAGAATTTGGTAATTTGGGGTGTGGATGAGGAATGAATTTAAACCTTAAACAAATGCACTGCAAGGTGAGTGCTTGTAGATTCGAGAGATCAATTTGTGCAAGTCCGGCCTAAACCAAGAAATGGCCGTTCCAGACTTGTTTCGGTCACAAAGTGAAGGAGATGGGGTTGATCTTAGGGAGGGAAGCGAAGAAGGTGTTGAGATTGTGAAGGTGTTGGCTTGCTTATGACTTGTAACAGAAAGGTGAGCAGGCTTGTGATTGATGCAAGCAAGCTCTGGGTGTTGGAATACGTTTTTGTATTAACACTTGGTTTTCTGTCTCGTCCGGACTTGTGTTGTTGTTTGAAATAGGGCGGAGAACCTATTTATACAAGTCATTGAGCCTTATTCACGTCTCTCGTGGGAAGTGGAGGAAGTGAAGTGATGGAGTAGTGGAGTTGTGCGTCGGTGCCACACGACCGGTCTTGCCCACTTCTCCCCTGTTCATCTCTAACCGTCCATGACTTCCCGACACGTTCTTGTGATGGCGCGTTGCACGCCGCACGCCGTAAACCGCCGACCAATACCCCGATATGTATCCCCGCTTTGTGACATGATTGATGTCCGGAATGTGTGGATCGTGGATCCACGAAAGATAGCATGTAATCTTTGAATTGAATAACTGCGTTATTCGGAAGTCGATACTTGTGAAGTACCGTGTGTATTTTATGTTAGATCGCATCATGGTGTGGTAAAGTGATGGGTAATGACGCCTCACTGACCAATTAACTCCTGACCAGGGTTGTATAACCAGGCTGGTGAAGTTGGACGGATGAGATGATCTTTGAGACACTCATCTGCGACCGTTAATGAAATTAGGGTTTTGAAGAGGTGCGCAAGCATCACTCTTCAGCTTGGTCGAAACCAAGCATGGGATATAATTTTGACCAGGCCGACCATACATGCGTGTAGACGGCATGACGGTGTAGGCGCCTGTACTCCATTCCCTCACGAAAATATGATCTGGGTCACTCAATTCATCCGGTGAAATCGACTGGTCGGGATCAATTTGCGATAGAAAACCAATGCCGCAAGGGCCGCTCATCACGCCCTCTTCAGCGCGCGTCCCAAGACGACCAATCTTGGTCGGACTTGGTCGGTTGGCTTTGGCGTGAAGGTGGTAGACTGGTGTTCACGCCTATACCTGAATATCCCATTAAAACGTGATCCGAGCCATCTAAATCGTCCGACGAAGTTGAGTGGTCGAGATCAGTTTGTGGTTTGGGAGGCGTGGCCATGCTAGTTTGGGCGCACGTTTTGGATTAACCAGGCATGGTATGCCTTGGCCGAACACATGAGGAGGTAGGTGGGCCCACGGTGGTCATCTTTGGTATGACCGGACCTGCTTAATCTAATCTGTGACCCTTCATTCGTGCCGGAGAAGATGGACGCGCGTGATGGCTTGAAACCCTAATTTTGGCTTTCAAAGCCGTGCGCCATGCTCTCTTTGGGCGTACGAATTTGTTGCAACCAAGTATGGTTGGTCTTGACCGATTGGTCAAGTGTGTAGGCGGGCCCATGGTGATCGTGTTGACATGCTATGGGCCCTTTGAATCTACATCTACACCCTCCATCTATACCTGCGAAGATGGATGGTTGAGACCTTTTGCAACACATGTAATATGCCGCAAACCCTAATTTAGGGTTTTCCGTCCATAATGCTTGGTATGAACGGTTTCTTGGCAAGCTAGGCCAATGACCGACCATGCGGGGTCGGCCGTGGGTATTCCATACCCGCTTGGGGGTGATGGAATTGATCCGGGGCCATCCAATCATGCTTATGGAGTTGGATGATCATGCGATCCGATCATATCCGGACTGATACGGTCAGTCCGGATGCTCAATCGGGCTAGTATAACACACCGAGAGGGGCTCAATCGGGCTAGTATAACACACCGAGAGTCAGCACGGGTATTTAGTACATGGTTTCATTATAGTGATTGGAGGTTCGTGTTACTCTGTAAGAGTAACACTCGATCGTCATGCCACACCGATAATGAGTACTTTGGAAATACAAGGTGATATGAAATTCATAGGATGGGATTGTTGCTACATGCTCCAACCTGGAGGAATTTCATGTATTCACAGAATGTGATTGTTGCTACATGCTCCATTCTTGGTGAATTAAGTGAGGGAGTATCCAACACTTATAAATGACTTTATCTTTTACAAGATGTCAGCGCATGATTTTTTTTCTGGTTTTTTACAAATTTAACCTTGAACGAAAATCCACCATCAACATTAAGTCCCCTGCCTAGCACATAATGGTTACACTCTTGTGTGGTAGGCATGAGATGGTGACATACATATGTGAGAAAGACAGGATAAAAGGAGTTTACCCGCAAGAGTGTTGGCCGACCGCTAGTTTCCCACGCCGTCACGCTTGTATGGAATCCCTTGGTGGGGCCGGTTTCTTTCTTTGGGTATTTGAATCAAAAGAGGAAACCAAATAAGGGAGGAATCCTTCTTCTATTGGGATTCTTCTAATTTTTTGTCTATAAAAGAGACAAAACCCTTTTCTTTTTTCCTCACGAAATTTTCTTTTTCATCATCAAGCAACTCCCGTCCGTGACCTTGCTGCCGCCGCCGACCGCCGTTGCTGCTGCTGTTGCCGTTGCCGAATCAAGCTCTCAGCGCCATTGCGGAATCAAGCTCGTGCGCCGCCGTCCGAGGTAGGTTTTTTTTATTTTATTTTATTTTATTTTTTTTTTAAAAGGTAAAACCCTAGTTTGTTAGGTAAACACCTTTTGTAAGACATGTATATGCTTAGCTTTACCACCATTTGGCTTGAATCCCGTAGACACGATTCCCATGAATAAAGAAAATCGTGTTATGATGCATGCGGATGAATGAATGCAGGCCCGCCGTGTATGCCGGAACATGGGTCTTACTCACATATGCTTGACTGAAATTTACACCGAACTTGAAACTTGAAACCAATACCAGACTGAAATTTGTACCGGACTTGAAACCAATACCAGACTGAAAGTTGTACCGGACTAAAAATTTTACCGGACTTGAATGGTGTTTGAACCGGCCATTGTGTGTTCCGATGTGAATTGCGTCTTGCCGTGTGTGACTACATCTCTCCAGTGCTTTCATACAAGTTCTAACTCCTGTCTTTTATTTCATTGTGGAAGAAAAGAATCCCTGTTGAGATGTCTTCTGGAGATAATGCTGGTGCCAAGTCAGGAAGTGTTGACAGCTTCAAAGATATGCCGAACATCGATGATGAGTTGTTTACCTCGCCTTTTCCAAACATTAGAAGGCATCCTTCTCATAAGATAGTCTTGCTTTCCGATTCAGAAAATATGGAAGCTGATCCATTCTCTTCTTCAGCACTTGTGATGAGATTTTGTCTCCTGAGAAACGAATATCCGCCTTCTCCTATTGACTTCAAGACTTGCCATGCTCCACTGGGTTCTTATGAAGGATGGATGAGACGCATGTTGAGTAATAAGGGCATTAAGGACAATTTGACCAAAGCGCAGATCCTCAATGCGGTCATGGCGTCTGCTACTCTCGAAATTAGGAAGGACATCGCGGGTTTGATTACCTTAATTTCTCGGTGGCGTATTTCTACTCACACAACCATATCTAGATGGGGAGAGATGACTATTACTTTGGAGAGTGTGGCTGCATTAAGTCTCTCTTACGAGCTCTCTGATACGGAACAAAGTAACTATGGTGCTATACTTCAAAAAGTGGCGGAATTCGACAGTCTGGACAAGGAAGAGAAAAAAGATGCGAGATGTTTTTAAACCTGGTGGGTGTCGGAGTGGTCTCTTGCAGACCCAGAGCCGGATCAAGAGTTGGAAAATGAGCTCAGTGTGATTGCGTTCCTGTCTTTATGGCTATCCAGGGATATATTCGATGATGCTTCTGGAAAGAAGACCATTAGAAGTGACCTTGTTAAGATTGCTATAAGGCTGGCGAAGGGTGAAGTTCTTCCTTTAGGCGCATTGTTCCTTGGATCATTGTATTCTCATCTGGACGCTTTAGCAATGGACATGCATGTTTCTAACGGGTACAAGAAGGTGGAGTCGCACGTTCACTTCGCTTTTCTTCAGGCATTCTTATGGGAACACTTCAAAAGTTACGCTCCTACTCCTGGAAATTCGCTCAGTAACTTGTATGGTGGCTCGAGAATACTCCGTTGGAATAAAAGGCGTCCCAGAGGCGGTGCGAAACTTGTGGACGTATTTGACAATGTGTCTTCTGTAGATTTCCGTCCATGGGGGCCGGCCCATCCTTCCTGTAGTTGCAGGATTTCCCACACTACACCCCTCACTCAAATCTGTTTAATCAATCCATTTGAAGATGAACAATGATGTGTTTTATTAATTGTTTTCTTGAAAGATTTTCAAAGAAATGTAGAACAAAGCTAAAGAAATTACAATCTCTCATTCCTTTCTCTCTCCTAATGACTTGTTTCACCATTCAAAAAGACCTCCTCACAACAAACTTACTCGACCCTTTATATAGGGTATTACATACTGGATGACAGCTATACTGTCCCTTATTTTCGGAAACGTCTCGCGAATGCTCGCGAATGTACAACTGTTTGCCTTCGCGACACTCTTAAATCTCGCCAAGTCTTTCACACTTTCCTCATGTTCTAACTGTCGTCATCTATTACGTCATTTATTTACCTCCATACGACTCCTTCGCGATGCAGTTGTTTATTAATCTCGCGAAGTATTAGTGTCGCGATATTCTGGTCCTACATCTTGCCTCTTTTTCCTTGAATATCGCTTGGAGAGCGATTTTTAAGGAAAAATTTGTTATTGTAGCGATCTTTGATACTTGTTGATGAAGGAACGAGCGGAAGAATACTGGACTTGAAAAGTACGTACTTGCCTCTATTCTTTTGCGAAGTTCCGAAGCTTTGCGAAATGAACAAGAAGTAATATATCTTCAACTTCCCACTTAAATTTGATTCCTTGAATCTTGGGATGACCGTTTACACGTGTCTAAAATTACTCTTTCTACCGGTATATTTAATGTTATCCGGTCATCCTTTTTTCTTCTATTTAAAGGAAATCTGTCTGTGAAAAACATTCCTTCTCTTCCTCTATATCTTCTTCATTGTCTGCAACTATTTCCTGCTATTCATCTTCATCCTCTTCTTTTTATTATCTTTCTGTTATCGTTTTCATGGCATCCAGGTTCGTTATTTTCATTGATTTTGATTATTCTCTTGATTGATCTTCCTTATTGTAATTACTTCATCTTGATGTTGTTCTTCTTTTGATATTTCTTTCGCCATTTTTGTTTCAGCAAGAACAAACCCAGCTCTAAATATACCGTGATGAACCCTAACATCCCCACTGGCTCGCAACCAAAATCTTCTTCGCAACTGAAGTCCCTGGCTTCCAAAAAACAACCTGCGAGTAGTAAGGTATTTTTAGAAATATTTACTCCTTTGATAGCAATTTTATTGCCTCTGTTTCTCAGTTGATTTATTATTTGCAGGATGATAAGAATGATGATAGATCTCCTAAAAGGTCTCGCCATAATAAATTTGATGCCTCTCTTTCTTTGCTCCAACTGTTCCTTTTTCGGGATTCAAGCATTCTTCTTTCCCTACGATGTCTTCGCAAGGCAAATCTCCTACTGCAGCGATTTCTTCGCAAGATAATCCCACTTCTTCTTCTCAAGATAATGTACCATTCCCTACAATGTCATCGCAGGATAAATCAACCCCTGAATTTTCGGCGAATGAAATTCTTCAGGACATGCCTATTCCTACTTTTACTTTTACCTCGCCCCCACCTATTGATCAGCTCTCTCCAATTGGCGGTCTTATAACTATGGGTGACTCAACTTTTCCTTCTTCCTCTACTATTTCTTCTCCCTCAAAATCTATCTCTCTTAGCAAAGAAAATTTAGAAGGGATGGATATAACTTTTAAAATTTTATCAGATACTATGAATGATGTTAAAAAAGCCTCCACTGATCCCACCAAATCTAGCGTTTTTGAGTCTTTGGGTAAATTCTTTGGTTCCGATACGATATCGCGAGCATCCTTGGAACAAGAAATTAAAACTTTGAAGAATAATCTTCATAATACTTTGTTGGATCGCGATAACCTTCGCAGGAAAAATGAAGAATTAAAAGGTATCTCTCCTTCCCCCCCTTTTTTTTTTTTTTTTTTTTTTGAAACTTGGTTCGCCTCTCTCAAGTTTTGCACCGTAAACGTAAGATGGAGATATATCAACTAGAATCTATTGTGGAAGAGACTCGAACGGAAAGAGACGCCTGGATGGAACAGTATAATCGTTTAGATAATCTTCATACGTTTTCTATGGACCAAATAAATAATCTTTCCCAAGAAAACATCTCGCTTAGTTCAAAACCAAGAATTATTAAGTAATGAAGTGTCGCGTCTCTCATATTCTTTGAATAAATCTAATTTGGAGTTGGAAACCTTATCAGATGAAAACGGAACTTTATCTCTTGAGAGGCGAGCTTTATTGGATAAGGTGGCAATATCCTCACAACAACTTGATGCTTGTAAAAAATCATTGAATGAGCAAGAACAATCCTATCCGCCTCTTGAAAAATAAACTTGAAGATACTACCACCGAAAGAGATAAACTTATTCGAATAGAATAAATCTAAGTGTGAAAGCCAACCAACTCAAGGATGATTATACCAAGTTAAAAGAATCCCATTCTTCCCTTGCGAATCAAAATAAGTTATTGATTTCTAACGAAAAGAGTTTGCGGTCGCGGTTAAAAGGTCTTGTTGGTGATGGTTTTGATAATGCCATGGAAAACTTGGGGAATAATTGCTTGGCCCTTACTCAATATCTTGTCTCGCAGAAGGAAGGTAGTCATAAGATTTGACTGCCTTTTTCATTATTTTTCTTTTCTAATTTCTCTTTTCCATTATATACCACTTTTCATCTTATAATTTTAATGTCTTCCTTTATTCTTGCAGAATCTGAGAAAAATCTTCAGTCTTCTCTATCTAATTTGGAAGCGGCGCATGCTAAAATTTGTAAGAAAAATGCATCGCTGGTTGCTTCTCTTGCCCAATCTCGCGACCGAGCCAGAAGGAGGTTTAACTACCTTAATTATCTTAAAGATATCCAGAGTAGAAATCAACAGAAAGCGCTTCTTCGCCAATTTCCTCCCAAAGCAGAAGTTCTTGTGAATAATATTTTACTTTCTAAATCCCTTGATCCTGTCTATGTTGAACCATTGGAAGTTGAAGATGATGAAGTACCCAACTCTCCCGACAGTGATTATGATTATGAAAGCTGCGAAGACCTCGCTAATAAGGAAGTTATCAATAAGGATCTTTGCGAAAGAATTTCTGATGAAAACCCTTCAACTGGCGAGGGTGAAGCTGATAAAATTGTTGAAGAATCTTTACCATCTTCTTCAGCTGAGCAAGTTGATATAGAGAATTAAGTTTCTTTGTAACTTCGTTGAATTTTTCTTTTTGATTGCAAAGTACTAAGTCTGGTTTTGGATGAATTAGTTTCTATTTCTTTCTTATTATAAGAACTCATCTCGCCACCTCATTATGCAATTTCTTTATTTTCCATTAAGTCTTGTGTTGTAATCTTTCTTGCGATGAAAGATTTCAATTTCCCATATTCAAGATGTTTAAAGACCTTTCTTGAATGCTATTATCGCGACAAGATCGCAGGACGCTTTTACATTTGCATGTAACGACCCATTGATCTTGCCTTATCATTATTTGTGTGGTCTTATTTTGCCTTCCTAAGTAAAGGTCTTATTTTGCCACCCCTCATTGCGACAAGGTCGTAGGACGTCTTTACATTTTCATGTAATGACCCATTGATCTTGTCTTATCGTTTCTTAAGTATTTTTGCCTCTGCAGGACATTGTATTTGCGACAAAATGACAGGTTTAAATGTTCTTGCGACCATAAAATCCCGTGACATTGTCGTCTTTGCGATGAAATCGCAGGACGTTCTTACATTTTCATGTAAAAACCCATTGATCTCATCTTACCCTCGCGTTAGTATTATTGCCTCTGCAGGATCATTGCACAAATATGACAAGCCTAAATTCTCTTGCGAGAATAAAGCCTCATGACATTTGCGTCTTTTGACACTTATCAGCTCCCTAATGGAGGGTGCCGCCCTTATCTTCTCCTCCCCCGGTTGCCCCTTCAAGGAGGCGTACATCGGCCATACAAGACTAGCTCCTCCCATCCGGTCTTAACAACAACCAGTTGTTTTCGCAGTCTCTTATCCCTTATACCTATAGGGCTTATGGTTACGAGACTACACCCTAAGTGGAGTTTTCTTCGGGCCGAGTGCAGCATGTGCCAAGACTTGTCAAGAGTGGTAAGGAAGTTCCATGCTCCCCGCACTCTTGACTCAACCGTGTACCTCGGCGCCTTGGTCATACACTGACTCCTTGGAAGAGACCCTCGGGCGTCCAACCAGGGTATAACCTTATATATATAGTTGGAAATCCAAGGTATCTCCCCGGATAGGCTTTCATGGGCCCCAAATCTCCATGACCCGGGTTTCGGAGCGGTGTAACCTTCCACCCGAGTCATGTTAAGAGATACCCCTTATATGACGTACTTTAGGTCTTACATTTGCCTCTTGCGAAGTATCATTCGCGAACTAGGGTGTACGCCGTAAAGGTTTATCCCATTCACTCACTCATTCATTTTATCAATTTATTCAATCATTTGTCTCATGGGTTATCGCACAATCTTGCTTTATTTCCATTGATCTCGCAATCTATCTCGCGAAAACATTACATCACCAACTCATTCCATTTCTCCCATCTTCTATGGATAATATTTCTTAAGATATAATCTATTCCACGGCCTATCTAATTTTTGCCCTACATCTTTGCCTTCAGGATCCATTAATTTATATGCCCTGTGCCAACTATCTCCTTGATAATATAAGGTCCATCCCATTTTCTTGCCAGCTTGCCACCATTTTCTCGCTGATATATAGGTGTTTCTCGCAGTACCAAGTCACCTGGCTGAAATTCACGTATCTTGACACGTTTGTTGTATTCTCTGGCCAATCTTCGCTGGTAATTCTCCATATCTTTAGTGCTTTCTCTCTTTTTTTCTTCTAATTCATCTAACTTAATTAAGATGTTACCCGCACTAAGATTTTTCTCCCAAGCTTCTTTCTTTGTAGTTGGAATTTTCACTTCTGTTGGGAGTACAGCTTCAACTCCATATGTTAAACAAAAAGGGGACATGCCTGTAGCTTCTCTTCTAGTTGTATTATAAGCCCATACCGCATTGGGTACTTGTTCGCACCATCCTTTATTGTATCCTTCCAATTTTTTCTTTAATATATCTGCTATTGTTTTATTCGTCGCCTCTGCTTGACCATTAGCCTGCGGGTATAGAGGAGTTGATTTCCCACATCGTATCTGAAATGCATTAAGTAACAATTCTATATTTTGTCCTTCAAACTGCTTCCCATTGTCAGATACCAACTGTGCTGGAACTCCAAATCTGCATATAATGTTCTCAAATATAAAAGTAAAAACATCCTTATCGCGAATATGTTGTACCGCTTTCACCTCTGCCCATTTTGTGAAATAATCTGTAGCGACGATCAAATATCTTCTCTGTCCCGTTCCTGGTAAAAATGGTCCTACAATGTCTAATCCCCACTTTCCAAATGGCCAAACACTTGTTGAAGAATTTAACGGAGCTCCTGGTGCATGTATTTTCTTCCCATGCCTTTGGCAATCCTCGCAACGCCTTGATACTTGTTTCGCGTCCTCATGCATATATGGCCAATAATAACCCTGCATTTTTGCTTTATACGCTAAAGATCTTCCTCCGCTGTGATTACCAGCATCCCCACTATGCAACATTTTCAATATGATTTCTCCTTCCTTTCTTGTTAAACATCTAAGTGAAGGTCCGTTAAAAGATCGTCGGTATAGCACTCTATCTCTTAATTCATAATTTGTTGCTCGGCTTTTTAACTTGTGTGTCTCCAATCTATTTCTTGGTGTTTCTCCTGTCATCAAATATGCATGAAGCTCCGCTCTCCAATCTTCTTCGCAGAGTGTTTGTGTTCCATCTTCTATTACCATTACATCGGTTTCTTGTTCTTCTTCTTCTTTGTCAATTGATGGCATCGAAAGTGTTTGTATTTTGATATTTCTCGCAACCGGATCTGTCATCATACTTGATATGAAGGCAAAAGCGTCTGCGAGTCGATTATTTCTCCTTGATATATGTCTCCACTTTATTCTTGGTATCTGTGTCGACAACTCGTCAACAAGTTTCTTATACTTTTGCAAAGACAATTCGTTTATAGCGTATTATTCTTTTATTTGGCGAATTGCCAATTGTGAATCACTAGTAATCCTTACATTCTCCAGCTTCATTTCTATTGCAAATCGCAAGGCATGTATTATAGCTTCATATTCTGTTTCATTATTTGTTGATGCAAACTCCAATCAAAGAAAGAGCTATTTTATTACCCTCTCTGCGATATCACAACAATTCCTATTCCATTTCCTTCTCCATTTGATGACCCATCTACCAATATTTCCCATCTATTCGGCTCCGTTAACAAATCTTTTGGATCTCCATGTTCTTCCTCAACATCCATCATTTCTTCTACCGATTCATCTTCTTCCAAAGGGAATTCTGCTAAAAAGTCTGCAACAACAACTGCGATTTTGGCGAAGATAGTATTTCATATTTGAGTTTGCAATGACTTATTTGAGCATTCCATCTCTCAACTCTTCCCGACCTCTTTGAATTCTTCATCACTGATTCTATTGGTACTTTTGTCACCACCTTGACAACATGCGCTTGAAAATATATACGAAGCTTAAATGTTGCATAAACTAATGCTAAGATTAGTTTTTTAATTTTTGAGTAATTCCTTTCCGCAGCGTTGAAAGTTTTGCTGATGTAATAAATTGGTTTTTCTACTCATGCGTCCACTCCACTCGAAACACTGCACTTAATGCATGCGAAGTTGTCGCAAGATAGATCAACAATTCTTCTCCTTCTTCCGCTTTTTGCAAAATTGATATGTCCATTAAATGTTCTTTTATTCCTTGCAAGGCTTTCTCGCACTCATCTGTCCATTTAAACTTCGATCCCTTTCTAAGGATGTTGAAAAAGTGCTTGCATTTGTCAGACGATCGCGAGATGAACCTCCCTAGCGAAGCTAACAACCCATTTAACTTTTGAACATCTTTTATTGTCGCCGGTGTTGGCATATCGCGAACTGCTTGTACTTTTTCTGGGTCGACTTGAATTCCTTCTTTGGATACAATGTACCCTAAAATTTTTCCAGAGGCGACCCCAAAGGTGCATTTTTTCTGGGTTTACTTTGATATTAAATTGCCGCATTTGTTCAAAAATTTCTTTCAAATCCTGTACGTGGTCTTTTGCTTTTCTACTTTTTATTAACATATCATCAACATATACCTCCAGTGTTTTATGTATCCATCTCGCGAACACCTTCTCCACCATCCTTTGGTATGTCGCACCGGCATTTCGCGAGACCAAATGGCATTTTTGTATAACAGTACAATCCTCTTGGAGCAAAGAAAGCGGTATGTTCTTGGTCTTCTTCGGCGAGAGGGATTTGATTGTAACCCTTGTATCCATCAAGAGAAGATATCCTTTCATTTCCTGCCGCTGCTTCAACCATTTGTGGAATATCTGGTAACGGGAAACTATCTTTAGGACAAGCTTTATTTAGATCAGTAAAGTCTATACAAATTCTTATTCCTTTTTTCTTCTTTGGAACTATAACCATATTTGCTATCCATTCGGGATATTTTGCTTGTCTAATAATTCCTGCGTCCAACATTTTCTAAATTCTTCTTCTATTTGAGGATGATATGCTTGTCGCGATCTTTCTAATTCTTTGTTTAAAGGGTTTTACATTCTTGTCAATTTCCAATTTATGGCAAGCCACGATGGATCTATACCAGGCATTTCATCCATATCCCATGCGAAAATGTCTTTATAATCTCGCAACAACTCAACAGTTCTTTTCTCTTCATCCGCTTCCATTTTAGTCCCAATTTTTAAGATTTTTGGCTCCTCCTCGGTTCCAACATTCACTTCTTTTGTTTGTTCTCATTGCGACATAGCTAGACTTCTTCCTCCCATAGGAGTTGGTCCTCTTATTTCCTTCGCAAACTCACTCCCTTCTCCCATGATTTCGCCAGTATTCCTTTTCCTTCTTTTGCTCTTATCATGTAAATTCTAAATTCCTCTTCTTTCTTAGCTGCTTTTATCATCTTCCTGCGATCTTTTCGCTTCTTTATTTGCCCTTCATAATGCTTTACCTCGATTTGATAATATATTCTTCCTTTATCAATGTCTCCTCTGATCTCACCAATTCCACTCGGCACAGGAAATTTGATGCACTGATGAAGTGTTGATGCTACTGCCTTAATCGCATGTACCCAAGGTCTCCCTAACAACATGTGGTATGGCGATTCCATATCCACTACACTTAATGTCACTTGTGTTTCAATTTCTCCAAGTAAAATTCGCAATTTCATCTCCCCTTTTGGTACTGTTATAGATTTTCCAAAACCATGAATATTATATCTTGGAGAACTCATTTCTTCATCTTTATATCCTAATTTTTTGTAAGTATGGTAAAACATGATACTCACCAAGCTCCCCGTATCCACCAAAGTTCTATTTATTTCCCATTCTTCCGCTACCTTTGCCGATTCTTCTCTTTTTTGCTTGCATTTATCGTGATCACTAGTGGAGATGTATGATTCAAATTTTCTCTAGGAACTTCCGCGGCTGTGAATGTTATTTTCTGCTTTTCCCATTCCTTCAAAGACGATGTCTTCTCCTCATCTATAATCTTCTTTCCTTCGAAATCTCGTTTATGTATCCTTCCTCTAATATTTTCATGGAATTCATTAACCATTGTTTTTGTAATTGAATTGTATTCCATTTCTTCACTATGTTCCTTGCTTCTTAATTCTTTTATCTCATCTGATTTAACCTTTTCCTTTCTCATTTTCTTGATTTAAGCGATTTTAATTGTACTCTTCCATCTTCAATCTTGTTCGTCCCTGTTTCTAGCGCATATGTAGTTGCAGGATTTCCCACACTACACCCCTCACTCAAATCTGTTTAATCAATCCATTTGAAGATGAACAATGATGTGTTTTATTAATTGTTTTCTTGAAAGATTTTCAAAGAAATGTAGAACAAAGCTAAAGAAATTACAATCTCTCTTTCCTTTCTCTCTCATAATGACTTGTTTCACCATTCAAAAAGACCTCCTCACAACAAACTTACTCGACCCTTTATATAGGGTATTACATAGTGGATGACAAACTATCTTGTCCCTTATTTTCGGAAACGTCTCGCGAATGCTCGCGAATGTACAACTGTTTGCCTTCGCGACACTCTTAAATCTCGCCAAGTATTTCACACTTTCCTCATGTTCTAACTGTCGTCATCTATTACGTCATTTATTTACCTCCATACGACTCCTTCGCGATGCAGTTGCTTATTAATCTCGCGAAGTATTAGTGTCACGATATTCTGGTCCTACACTTCCATTGTTCAGCCAAAGACTTTTGCTATCGCTTCTGACGGTCCTGATGCTGTGTTGTGTACCGATGTCGAAACTATGAAATCTAGAGAACTTATTTACCTGCGCAGCTGCATTCCAGGATATGTCCAGTCTCTATTTAACGGAGAATTTTCTGTGACTCCGTACAATATTGATAGGGCTGCTCGCCAAATGGGATTTGATCAGGGTGTCCCATTTATTCGTTCACCAAGGGTTCCGAAAGAATCTCTCCCGAATATTCTTAACGCTGGCATGTTTTTGGAACGGGTGAGCCTTCCCTTCTGGCTTATTGGGAGAAACCCAGTGGTAACCGATAAGTACAAGGAATTTTGGAGCAGGCAACTATTGATTTTCCAGGAATTCTCGGAGAGTGTTGTGACAGATTCCCGTAGTGAGCCATCTTCTGACGTCTTGACGAAGCATTTCCGGTTGAAGCCACTTCCAGCCAAACGGACCAGATCTGAGGATTGCAGTCCCCAAGTAGGAGAGAGACCTAAGAGGCAAGCATGCGGTCCGGTAATCCTCAATTCCTCCAATATGCAGGTATTTAAATCTCTTCCCATCGGTTCTTTCATTTCTCCAGTGTAAATTCTTCTAAAAACGATCCTTGCTTGAAATCAGGGAATTTCGAAAGAGAATGTCTTCACAAGGTTGGCGCGCATTCAAAATGAGAAGGCTGGCGGTACTGATCTTCATGCTGAGAAGTCTGGAGAAACTGATCTTCATGTTGAGAAGTCTGGAGAAACTGATCTTCAGGCTGAGAAGTCTGGAGAAACCGCTTCTTTTCCCGACCATGACAGAGATGATGCAAGCTCGGTTGGACAAGCCGCCTCTCTGAGTGATCTTTTTGACGGGGTCGTGATGGAAATTAGTGCCCAGAGCGAAGTAGATGCCGGAAGGAGTATAAGAAAGGTAGCGTCTGCAATAATTGAGGCGGCTCCCCTTGAAATCCGTCCTGAGCAGGTTCCAGTGAATATGGCTATTGTGGTGACTTCTTCCAAAAGGCCTCCTGCAACTGACAAGGCTCCTGTGGTTGGTGAATTACCGGTGATGCAGCCTGGGGCTTTGTTCGATCCTCCTTTTACTATCCCTTATCCAGGTCATGTGTTGGTTGGTGGATTCGGCGTGCTTAGGTTCGGTTCGAAGAGTTGTACACAGCGATATGGGAGAAGCACGGACATATTGCTACCGCCACGAAGCTCAAAAGTCGTCTTGCGTTGGTCAACCGCGTCCAAGAAGCTTTAGTTTCTATCCAGGGGATGAGCGTCACGACTGGTCGAACAGTTTCTGAGGAGATGATTGAAGATTGGAGGTGCCATCGGGACGTGTTTGCGCAAGCATGCTTCAATGCTCCTTGGTTCTTCAAAGGGTTCTCCAAGATTCGGGAGCTTCGAAATTACAGGATGAAGTCCCTTCACGCGGACCGTGTTGCTCGCCGGAAGAAGAGGTTGAGAAGTTGTCTAAGGAACTGGAGCTGAAACAGGCTGCGCTTCAAAGGATGAAAGTCTCTCTCGCCCAGAAGGACGAGTTGTTGCTGAAGGACTTTCCTTGAAGTATTCGTGCTATATACTTGCCTTTTCTTTTAGACGCTTTTCTTTTTTTGAGTGATAGTGAGGATTTTCTTTCGTAATTTGACTTCCGGTTTTGAATAGGTAATTGAACTGGTTTATTTTGAGATAGTTTTGTGAATAACTTTTCTGAAAGAGGTTATTTTAAATGGAATTTGCATCTTGGTCATGAATGGTTGCACATGTCATATGAAGTTGCAAATGTGTGTAAGAGGGAGGTATGAAGGGAAACAAATATGGCATTTGATCACTGAGCCTCTTTCTCCATGTGCGGGATGCTAAGTCCCCAGTAAATTCTAAAACTATCCTTCTTGTAAAATTGTTGAGTAGAACTTACTTGCTTTCGAAGCCTCACTTGTATCGAACCGGAGTAGCCTTTATAAGAAAATCCTCCGCACCAATCTCTCAGAGTTATCGCTCTGGACCAAGCTTCTCCTGAACAATGCGCTTCAAAGCGTTGCATTCACTGGTGGGGTGATGAAGGAACCGGTGGTAATGACAGTACCTCGGGTCCATTACTTCTTGATCAGTGGGCGGACGCCATACCGGGGGTAGCTCCACCTCTCCATTTCGTACCCACGCCTCCAAAGAGCTCCGAATCTTCTTCATTGGGAAGGGGAAATGTAAGTACTTTGAGTCCGGCTTTTCTGCGTTAGTGGGCGTTGTAACGTCTCTCCGTGGCTTTGATGTGGAACAGGGAGATGAAGTTGAAAGATTTGTGAGTGCCATCATATCTCATGGATCGCTTGCCTAGGTAAAGGGATGTGGAAGGTGTCGTAATGTCACTGCTTTGAGTGACCGGATTGAACGTTCCCATCCTCTCGTATTCGGGTATTTCCTGATTGATTTCTCCTTCCTCAAGCATTTCTTCAGTCGGTTGGAAGGCCGACGCTGATTGGACAGTCTTCTGGGCTTCAACAAGAGTTTTGAGATATAAATCTTCTAGCAGGGCTCCGTAGGATGCAGGGCTCCCTTTCTTTACCTCGCGAGACATTGTAGTACTCCGGACAAGTCTTTTCTTCGTGGAGTTGCTTCGAGTCCGGACCATGTTGTCCATCTTTCCCGATCCGTTTGCGATTACGTGTTCTTTTTGCTTCTCCACTTGTAAAGGTGTGACTCTGACTAAGGTTTCAACGTTTCTTGCACTGTCTGAGTTGATGCCTACCGACCCTTCTTGTAATTGTGCTACTATATCATTCAAAAGGCGAAATGTCTCGCTCTGCCTTCTGGTGATACCGGCTTGATTTGCCAAGACATCCTCCAAAGATTCTAGCTATACTTCCCATGATATCTCGAACCACTGCGACTCCGAGTGAGGGTACATCGTGAGATGAAAATTAAAAAAAATTGAGAATTCAATTTTTTGCAACCGAGAGATCAACCTCCCACTGTGGTCGCCAATTGTTTATGGGTGAAAACTACTCCTGCAGAATTTGGTAATTTTGGGTGTGGATGAGGAATGAAATTAAACCTTAAACAAATACACACGCGGTGAGTGCTTGTAGATTCGAGAGATCAATCAGGCAAGTCCGGCCTAAACCAAGAAATGGCCGTTCCGGACTTGTTTCGGTCACAAAGTGAAGGAGATGGGGTTGATCTTAGGGAGGGAAGCGAAGAAGGTGTTGAGATTGTGAAGGTGTTGGCTTGCTTATGACTTGTAACGAAAGGTGAGCAGGCTTGTGATTGATGCAAGCAAGCTCTGGTGTTGGAATACGTTTTTGTATTAACACTTGGTTTTCTGTCTCGTCTGGACTTGTGTTGTTGTTTGAAATAGGGCGGAGAACCTATTTATACAAGTCATTGAGCCTTATTCACGTCTCTCGTGGGAAGTGGAGGAAGTGGAGTGATGGAGTAGTGGAGTTGTGCGTCGGTGCCACACGACCGGTCTTGCCCACTTCTCCTGTTCATCTCTAATCGTCCATGACTTCCCGACACGTTCTTGTGATGGCGCGTTGCACGCCGCACGCCAGAAACCGCCGAGACCAATACCCCAAAGATGTATCCCCGGTTTGTGACATGATTGATGTGCGGAATGTGTGGATCGTGGATCCACGAAAGATAGCATGTAATCTTGAATTGAATAATCTGCGTTATTCGAAGTCGATACTTGTGAAGTACCGTGTGTATTTTATGCAGTGCGCATCATGGTGTGGTAAAGTGATGGGTAATGACGCCTCACCGACCAATTAACTCCCCGACCAGGGTTGTATAACCAGTGGTGAAGTTGGACGGATGAGATGATCTTTGAGACACTCATCTGCGACCGTTAATGAAATTAGGGTTTTGAAGAGGTGCGCAAGCATCACTCTTCAGCTTGGTCGAAACCAAGCATGGGATACAATTTTGGCCAGGCCGACCATACATGCGTGTAGACGGCATGACGGTGTAGGCGCCTGTACTCCATTCACTCACGAAAGTATGATCTGGGTCACTCAATTCATCCGGTAAAATCGAGTGGTCGGGATCAATTTGCGATAGAAAACCAATGCCGCAAGGGCCGCTCATCACGCCCTCTTCAGGCGCGCGTCCCAAGACGACCAATCTTGGTCGGACTTGGTCGGTTGGCCTGGCGTGAAGGTGGTAGACTGGTGTTCACGCCTATACCTGAATATCCCATTAAAACGTGATCCGAGCCATCTAAATCGTCCGGCGAAGTTGAGTGGTCGAGATCAGTTTGTGGTTTGGGAGGCGTGGCCATGCTAGTTTGGGCGCACGTTTTGGATTAACTAGGCATGGTATGCCTTGGCCGAACACATGAGGAGGTAGGTGGGCCCACGGTGGTCATCTTTGGTATGACCGGACTCCGCTTAATCTAATCTGTGACCCTCCATTCGTGCCGGAGAAGATGGACGCGCGTGATGGCTTGAAACCCTAATTTTGGCTTTCAAAGCCGTGCGCCATGCTCTCTTTGGGCGTACGAATTTGTTGCAACCAAGTATGGTTGGTCTTGACCGATTGGTCAAGTGTGTAGGCGGGCCCACGGTGATCGTGTTGACATGCTCGGGCCCTTTGAATCTACATCTACACCCTCCATCTATACCTGCGAAGATGGATGGTTGAGACCGCTTTGCAACACATGTAATATGCCGCAAACCCTAATTTAGGGTTTTCCGTCCATAATGCTTGGTATGAACGGTTTCTTGGCAAGCTAGGCTAATGACCGACCATGCGGGGTCGGCCGTGGGTATTCCATACCGCTTGGGGGTGATGGAATTGATCTCGGGGCCATCCAATCATGCTTATGGAGTTGGATGATCGATCGATCATATCATATCCGACCGATACGGTCGGTCCGGATGCTCAATCGGGCTAGTATAACATACCGAGAGGGGCTCAATCGGGCTAGTATAACACACCGAGAGTCGGCCTATACGGGTATTTCGTACATGGTTTCATTATAGTGCTTGGAGGTTCGTGTTACTCGTAAGAGTAACACTCGATCGTCATGCCACACCGATAATGAGTCTTTGGAAATACAAGGCGATATGAAATTCACAGGATGGGATTGTTGCTACATGCTCCAACCTGGAGGAATTTCATGTATTCACAGAATGGGATTGTTGCTACATGCTCCATTCTTAGTGAATTAAGTGAGGGAGTATCCAACACTTATAAATGGCTTTATCTTTTACAAGATGTCAGCGCATGATTTTTTTTCCTGGTTTTTTACAAATTTAACCTTGAACGAAAATCCACCATCAACAGTTTGCGAAATTTTCAGATCATTAAATTGATAAAGAGTTATGAAAGAAATCCGAAGCCAAGTACTTTGGCGATACTTCGCTCAATCACGGATGAAGTAAGAAATATTTTCTCTTGTTATTCACAATATTGTTGCCTCTGTTTCTTATCTTCATTCGTGTATGTAGGTTGGTCTTTGAAGTTGCTTAAGGCGAGGATGAAACTTCAAAAGTCATGAGAAACAAAAGAAAGGGTAAAGGCCCTCTTTACAAGAAAAAAATCTGCTTTGCTCCGCCTTCTAAAAAACAAAAGACCCATTCTTCTTCTCGCTCAAGTCCTCAATCTAGTGAAAATTCTGATGAAGAAGACGATGATGTAGACACTTCTACCGCGAAGGAGGATCACCCAACTGAATCTCCCATGACATTATTGTCTAATATCTTTTCAGACTCCATGCAAGGACTTGGAGATGATCACCTTTCTGGTATATGCGAAGCTCTCGCAAGTATATGTGATGCTTCTTTACTGGAGGGTGATGAGTCTCTTCAAGGGATCTCCAGATCGTTGACTCCCAATTTCTTGAATGCACTCAGTGCCTTGGTATGTCTATGTTTCTCTATTCCTTATAATTTTTAATTTTAGACCATATATTAATAGCTTCTTCTTCTTTCTTTATAGTCTGGAAGAGCTTCCTTTGCTATTGCCTCAGATCTTGAGAAGAGACGCAACAACCTTGAAAAGAAAAACCTTCAGCTTAAGGAGAAGAATAAAGAACTAGAAGTCGAATCTCGCAAGAAGAATGAAAATGAGACTGCTGCTCTTCGTGTCAAAATTCAGCAACTTGAAACTGAATCTTCTACTCAGAAGAATAAAATTTCTACCCTTCAAAGTGCTAATCAACAACTTTATGGTACAAAACTCTTCTCTTTTCCTCGTTTTCATTTTGTCATTTATTTTTCTTTGCCTGACTTATCATTTTCGCAGACATTTATAATCTTTCTGAAGAAGCCATCCTTCTCCATTCATTTCCTGAGCCTATGGATAATGATGCTCTTCTTGCTCATCTCAACGAATCTTTAAGTAGTTCGTCGAACAAAATTAACTCTCTTTCAATAAATGAACTTCGAACCAAATTTCATCTCTTAGAAATTGAACATAGATCTAGTTTAGGTTTAGCCAACCGATTTAAACGTTTATACCTTAGCTCTCACGAGAATAATAATATTCTAAGGAAGAAAATTAATAGCCTTATAGACGACAAGGATCGTATTGCTAATCAAGGTGCACAAGCATTAGCGAAATTCCAAAAAACTCTTCTTGAAGTCCAAATTGAACGAGATGAATCCCTTCGCCAAAATGCCATACTTAATGAACGAGAAAATTAAATTCGTTCACTTCTTGTCATAAATAATGATGATGAATTCGCTTGGGCTGCGAAAGTTCTAGATAATGCCAGAAATAATTTAGGTGTTAACGTCAGTCTTCATGCTGAGCATACTGCCTTGGTTAAAGATATGATTTCTGATAGAGAAGGTTGTTAACTGTTCTTCTTTACTTTACCACATCTTATTTGTGAAACTGCTTTTAAATTACTGATTCATTATCATATGTTCGCAGAGGCTGAGAAGAGATATCAAACAAGGATTGAAGAACTTGAATCTGAAAAAAACAACTCGCAAATGACCTCTCTCTTCGCAACAACAAGTATTCCAGGTTGAAGAAGCAATTGCAAACTACAGTAGCGAATTTCAATAACGACGATGTTCGTTTACGCAATCAAACTATTGAGATAGTTTGTGATGACCATCGTATTACTCTTTCTTCATATCCTTGCCTTCTTGATGAAGTTCCTGAAAATATGCCTTCCTCAGATGTCTCTGAAAGTGAAGCTAGCGAAGAAGAGGAGTCTGATAAAGATTCTGATAAAAAAGAAGAATGAACTGAGAGATAGCTCCACTTTCCTTTTTCTCTTCTTGTGATACTTGTACATTTATCCTTCTAGCCTTCTATTTGTGTAATCTCTTACTGTAAATCTATCATATGAAAATAAATAACAAGTTTTTACTCTAATCATTCCCATACTCGCCTCTGTTATTTATTTTCACATGAGAGATTAAATCGATAACCTTTAAGTAATAATATTTCATTGTTTCGCAACTACTGTTGCTAATTCTTCACAAATAAATGAAGAAATATAGCCATTGCCACAAGTTTATTTGGTTACTCAATTTCTTGTGTGATCTTATCTTCATTTACGTTGAAATTGATCATTGCGACAAGATCGCAGGACGTCTTTACATTTTCATGTAATGACCCATTGATCTTGCCTTATCATTGTTCTTGTGTGGTCTTATTTTGCCTTCCTAGTTAAAGGTCTTATTTTGCCACCCCTAATTTTTGCGTCTGTATGACAGGCTTAAATATTCTTGCGAACATAAAGCCCCATGACATTGCCGTCTTGCGACAAAATAGCAGGACGTCCTTACACTTTCATGTAACGACCCATTGATCTTGTCTTATCATTTCTTTAGTATTTTTGCTTCTGCAGGATATTTCACTTGCGACAATATGACAGGCCTAAATGTTCTTGCGAACGTAAAGCCCCATGACATTGCCGTCTTGCGACGAAATCGCATGACATCTTTACACTTTCATGTAAAGGCCCATTGATCTCGTCTTACCCTCGCGTTAGTATTATTGCCTCTTCAGGATCATCGCACAAATATGACAAGCCTAAATTTTCTTGCGAAAATAGAGCCTCATGACATTTGCGTCTTAAGACACTAATCAGCTCCCTAATGGAGGGTGCCGCCCTTATCATCTCCCTGGTTGCCCCTTCAAGGAGGCGTACATCGGCCATACAAGACTAGATCCTCCCATCCGGTCTTAACAACAACCAGTTGTTTTCGCATCCTCTTATCCCTTATACCTATAGGGTTTATGGTTACGAGACTGCACACTAAGTGGAGTTTTCTTCGGGCCGAGTGCAGCATGTGCCAAGACTTGCCAAGAATGGCCGAGACACTTCAAATGCCCCAGGCACTCTTGGCTCAACCGTGTACCTCGGCGCCTTGGTCATACACTGACTCTTTGGAAGAGACCCTCGGTCGTCCAACCAGGGTATAACCTTATATATATAGTTGGAAATCCAAGGTATCTCCCCCGGATGGGCTTTATTGACCCCAAATTTTCATGACTCAGGTTCCGGGCGGTGTAACCTTTTCCCGAGCCATGTCAAGAGATACCCCCTTATCTGACGCACTTTAGGTCTTACATTTGCCTCTTACGAAATATCATTCGCGAACTAGGGTGTACGCCATAAAGGTTCGTCCCATTCACTCACTCATTCATTTCTGTCAATTCGTTCAATCATTCATTTTTTATTATCTCTTGTTACTTCATTTGCGAGATATTCGTACTTTCCTTCTTTATCTTATGCAATTTTGCAATAACTCTGTCACAGGAACATTTCACATGAATTCATTTCATTTCATTTCATTTCATTTCATTCATTCATTTCATTTCTATCAATTCTTGCGATCATTCATTGATTTTTGATTACGTCTTCTCATTATCTTTGCGAAATTATCGCATAGTCTTGCTTCATTTGCTGTAATCTCTCTGTAATTTTTGACCAAACTTTCATTATATTCATGAATAGCTAAACTTTCGCGTACTCCTTCTTCAATCGTCATATTTTTTGTACTTTCGACAAGTCTTTTCCCTTCAAAACAAATTTTTTTTTTTTCTTTTTACACAACTCTAAAATCAACCATTTATTTCTTATACTTCTTATTCCTGTTGCTCTATGTTTCTTCATTCAAATTCCCTGATATTTCTTTCCCTTTTGCGAGGCCATCGCAATTTCCAATTGTTTTCAAGCATTGATTTCGCAATATATCTTCATCTCTCACTTCTATTGTGTCCACCATCAGTCTTTCTCTTCTTTGTTCTTCTTTGATATTCCGCTTCCAATTCTTCTTTGAGCAGTCCTTTCCTCGCAAGATTCCACATCGACTTCATAGCATTTTAGTCCCTCAGCCCAATCTCCTTTTGTAACTTGATAAGCACGTAAGTGCTACATTTTATACCCATATTTATATTAGCTAGCACTCGATATTTTGGCTAACAACACTGTTTCAGCTATTTGAAGGAGATACGAGTGAATTCGATCACCCGGAAAATAAATGACTAAATGGAAGCTAAATAGCGCTCGCGACTAATGAACTCCCACAGTGCAGTCCACGGCACAAGAGAGAGGGAGCTGCGTCAAGTCAAGGCATCACCTTGCATTCACTTTTTTTGTCCAGAGAACAAAATAATTAATGGCTCGTGATGAAGAGAAACTGTTGGTGTTAGTGATGGCCGTGTATATTCCTTGTATGTAGAGATATTCGGTTTGCTAGAGCTCATTGTTTGTGGCCAGATTTGGTGACGAGATTCAGTTTGACAGAGAAGAACTAGTGCAGCGAAGATGGAGAGTCGACGATTGATGAGAAAGTTCAGGGTACATGGCTGAACTAGTTTTCCAGGACAGAAAGGTGAAAGAGCCATTAGGAGACGGGATTGAGCTGTTGCTGCTCGATTTGGAGAGATTTAAGGCATGGATCGATAGACGGGATGTCTGCAATTGGTTTGCATGTACAGGGAGAACATGGGTGTTGATCTGTTATGACATTTAGCTCGAGTTGTGGCCGGAGTTCCGTCGAGAGAACTCAGGGAAGGAAGATAAAGAAGAAATATGGTTTGTTTTCCGTGTATCGATGAAGCTAAAGAAGATGCCGCTGTTGCATTAAGGGCTAATTAATGGTTGGTGATAGCCATGATTTACTAGGGCTATCGAGCTGTTGCAGTCGTCGCAGAAAAATATTGGATGAATCGAGTCCAGTATGGTGCTTTGCTTGGACGGTTAGGGTTTGGAATCAGAGGAGTGGCCTGAGCTTGAGGAGTTGGTTTTGCCGGTGAATGGAAGTGATGCATAGATGACCAGAAAATGAAGTTGAGCTGTTACTGTTGTTTAAGGATGATGTTCATGTGGCCGGGATAGAGAGTTGAGAGATGAATGCAGCGTACACAGTGGTGGTGGTCTCGCTTACCTGCAATGGCCGTGGGGGTCTTGTGCCGAGATGAAGAGTTTAATACCGCTGTCGTTGTTGGCGCTTAAGCGGTGTTGTTCACGGAAGATTAAGATCGAACAATGGTAATTATGGCATGTCCGGGAAGTTCTCCAAGTCGAGTTTTGGCAGGCAGCGATGGTTGTGATGGCTGGTTGTATTTTGAATGCGGCACTCGAATGGAAGAAGATAGCAGCGAAGTGAGGCATCGAGAATCATTGAATTGGTGGTGATCGATTGGCGGAGAAGGCTGCGTGTTTGTCGAGATGTTCTGCTGATATTTGTACTGGCAAGGAACGCGATGCCGATAGTATCTAGCAGCGATGAAGTTGTTGTTGTCTGTGGGTGATCGACAGAGAAGGGGTTCTTTGGTTAATCAATTTGTAGCAGTTGGAGTTGGGAGGGAGGCCAGTTGGGGAGTTGCGACAACAGGCGGCTGAGAGCCGAAACCAGAGGCCGTTTTGGGAGGTTCTGTCTGGAGTTGGGAGGCGGCGGAAGTTCGGTTGGAGGATTTCTTGAGGTCGTTGAAGCATAGATAGGGAAGAAGACGACGCCATTGGTTTAATCTTTTCTCTCTTGATTAGTATTTTTGATGGGTTTTGAGAAACCCATAATCATGTCTTGCTAGAACTTTATAACTAGGGTTTGTGTTGAAACCACTTTTGAGCATTAGACCACTTTGATTGGAAACATATATGGTTTTGAGGCTATTTTGATTTGAATAAATTAATTTCATGATTTTATTTTGTTGATTAATCGAAACATGGGTTGTCGTTTCACCGGTTTTGTATAACCTTTGCGCACAATTGTGAGGATCGAAAATATATTTGTCTACTTATTTGATATTCCATGCTTGGGTTAAATCCTTTGATGGGGTATGCTTAGAATAGCCAGGTATTATTTGAGGACCTAAATTAGTTTCGTATAATTTTCTCGCTAACGCAATTTGATGGTGCATGCTTTGGTTCAGTCTCTTGATGTGCCATGCTTAGGGTGTCCCAGTGATATTTGCGACTCTAATACATATAATAGGTGATGTCGATAGAACGAACGATAAATAAATCTTGAATTATGTTTGAATTCAATAATTGAACAGAAATAGTGGTGGATTCATTAAACCCTGGTTATCGTCTTTCCCATTGGATTTCTTTCATTAGTTTAGTTCAATTTTATTATTTCGTTTTATATTATTCTTTCAAAAATCCAAAAACATCTTTTCTGGTTAATTTTTATTAGAGATATTGATTATAGTATTTCCACCGCTCCTTGTGGGAATGACCCGTACTTGCCTCTGTCTACTAGTTGGACACCGTGCGATTGCGGTTTATTATATAGGCATCTCCGGATCCTATCATAACTCCAACACCACTGGGATGTGGAAATTTGATGCACTGATGGTAAGTTGATGCTACACCCAAGATTTCATGTAGCCATGGTCGCCCAATTAATGCATTATAGGGAGATTCCACATCGACTATGCAAAACAAGATTTCAGTTGATAACCCTTTCAATGGTATTCGTATGCGGGTTTCTCCTTTAGGTTTATTGGCAGTGCCATTAAAACCATAAACTTATAGGTTGAGGGTATCAAATCTTCGTCTTTCCCTCCCATAGTCTTGTAAGTGTGGTAAAAAAGGATGTTTACAGAGCTTCCAGTATCAATTAAGATTCTATTTATTGCCCATGAATTTTCTGCCCCATCATCTTCATCATCAACAGATTTTGGGTTAATCTCCAATCTTACTACTAATGGACTGTCATGCATCTCGCCACCTTCAGGTACTTCTTCTGCGGTAAAAGAAATAATCTGCGTTTGCCATTCTTTCAGTGGCGATGATTTCGCGATGTTCATTACTTCTCTATTGTCAACATCTCTTGCGAAAACCCTACTGAGAACGCTATCATGAAAATCTTCAATTGTCCTGTACGAATGTACGATAGAGTTGCAGAACAAGTTTTTGGCCTGCGCTCCAACTTCTACTACAAATGTTTCTTTCCCTCTTGTCGTATTTACTCTGTGATTTTCTGGAGGTGTTGGTAATGATTGAGTCTTCTCTTCACATTTTAAGAATTGGTTTAGCTTCCCTTGATCTATCATTCTGAGGATGATTCTTTTTATATTCCTGCAATCATTCGTTTGGTGTCCATGAAAATGGTGGTAGGAACAGAATTCATGACTTCTATCACCTGGAGGTGGTTCATTCCCCATGTTCCATGGTGCAGGTATGTTTTCTGTCAGGATTATAGCTTCCCATATCTTCTCCACGCTAGCGTTTAGTGGTGGCATCTTGATTTCTTCCCATACGACTCTATGACCTCGCTGTCCTCTATGATATTCTGCCTCTGGCCTCCATAAGTCTCTTGTGGATTATGCCTCTGGCCTCCATAAGTTTCTTGCGGTTGATCAAGCCTTTGAATTTTATTATTTCCGCCACGGTTGTAGAAATTTCTTTCTCTTTCAAATTTATCCTGATCGCGACTTCCCATAGCTACCAATTTTTGCTGACCATCATCTGGTATCCTCACTCCTTGTTGACCTTGCGAAGTACTCGCTACAGTGTTTATCAATTTGGGTAACAAACTTGCATTCGCAGCTCCTGAATTTGTATTTGCGACAGGGTATGATTCCATCTCATTTTGCTTTTCCTCTAAAGCAATATACTCCTCCTGAAGCTCTCGCAACTCAGTCATTGTGATTGTATTTTTGACTCTAAAAATTTGAATATATAGCAGATTTGTCGCAAACATAGCATTAATGAATGATAAGATGAGATATCTCTCCTCCACTCGGCCAGCCATTTCGCTACACATTGTCTTCCATCTCACAGTTATATGCTTCAAACTTTCACCAACCCTTTGTTTTAACCCAAATACATCTTCAATACCTGGTCGCGAGGAATTATTACTTATATATGCCCCTAAAAATATAGCCTGCAAGTGTTTGAAAGATGTTATTGTATTCTTCGGTAGCCCTTCAAACCATTTCAAAGCTTCTCCTATCAGACTTGATGCAAAATATTTGCACAATATAACATCATGATTCTCCCACTGTAGCATACATCTCATATAAGCTTTGATATGCTGTATCGCACAAGTTGTTCCATCGAAAATGCTGGTTAATGTCGGTAAATTGCACTTCGGTGGTATTCCTCTTAATTGTATCTCTTGTGTGAACGGAGTTTTCGCAGCTTCTTCTATTGCTTCATCCAACTGTCTCTTTCCTCCTCCCCTTTTACTGTTCATCATTCCTCTCATTTCTGCCAATTCTCTCAAAATTTGTTCATTTACATCAGAATTTGAATCCATTGGTCTTTTTAGTTCCGCTTCTCTTCGCCTGCGTTCATGTCTACTCTGACTTTCTTGTTCATCATTCTCTTCTCGTATTTCTCTGCGACCTTATCCTTCATTTCTTTCGCAAATTCGCACACCGTTATATCTATCAATTTCTCTTCTTTGGTGCCTATCAGCTCTCCTTTGTGCTCTTTCATATTATTCATTAATATTATCATTGTTGCGATTTTGTTCTCGCCTTCTTTCTCGATTATCATGATTATTCTGGCGAATTGCCTCTTCTAACTCCTGTTCTTCCATTTCTGCTCTCAATCTTTCTCTCTCGCGAGCTAGGCGCGCTTGTTCGGCATAGTGTCTTTCAATTTCATTTTCAATTTCTTTTTGCTTCCTCCGTGCTTCTCTCCCATGCAATATTCTTCTTCCTTCTTCTTGATTTTCTTCATCAATTGGATGATTCTGTTGGTAGGCTGGTAAAAGAAGCTTCGCCTAAGTTAAACTGCAAGTGCACAACGCCTGTTGGAGGCGTGGCAAGTACAGGTCGATCCACAGGGAAATGGAGTGTGCAAGGTTGAACTAAGGGCTTTCCTAAATGATTTTCTAAATAAGTGACAGAATATGGAGTTTTGGTGTCGATACGACTGAATTGAGTTGTTGTTGTGACTGTAAACTAAGGTTAAGGGGTACTAGGGTGATTGAACTCACCCTCTAATCTTATGCTAAGGCAATTTACCTCTGGTTATGCTCTTGAGCCTTCCTTTGAAGGTCTCAGGTGGATGTTCATCAACTATTTTCACTAACTTACCCCTAGTATGAGTTGTCTTCTTACAAAGACAACTCATCACAGGCTCATATGCTCAACAGTTAACTAATAATCCTAACACATTATAAAACATCAAGAACAAAACCAAAGAGTGATTACTTCACATGATAATTAGGGGTTTCATCAACACCCTAGTTTCACAATTTAGAACATGATTAAAAACAGTTAAAACACAAATTACACTAAGCTTGGTGCACTGGCTAGTCCAGGCATGAGTTTTTACACTCAATTCTCAACCCTATTTATACAAAGTTCTCCTCTAACACTCAACTTGGAAATTAAATGCAAACCCACTCACCATCACTCCCTAAAATGGTTGTCTCCTCTGCCAATTCGCCTCTGGAAGCCATGCGTGAGCTGTAGGAGAAAACCCTAGTTCCAACCATCTCAACCCTAGCTTCTAGGGTATGGGAGAAGCTAAAGATGGAGATGGGCAGAACTAGGGGTGCGGAGTGGGCGACTATGGTGGCTGTTGCAGTTGCTGTCAGGGTAAGGAGATGGTGGTGGTGAAGTCAGCTGCTGGTATGGTCGGGGGAGGAGAAGGTGATGGCTTCTCTGAAACTGTCGGGGGAAAGAAAAGAGAAATGGAGAAGGGTGCGTTTGGTTTGGGTGGTTAAGGGGTTGATGGCTTCGGTGTTGAGCAGGTGCAGCGAAGTTTGATGAGCGAGCTGTAGCGACCATTGGATCTAGGGTAATCCGATGCGTGGGTTGATGCGGCCGTCGGATGTAGATGGAGCAAATCTAATGGCTCAAACGGTTCGGGCTTGGATCCGGGTCGTGGGTCGGGTCTTGGATTGCTCAAGCCCATGTCTTGTAAATGGGTTGCTCCTTGTTGGGTTGCAACTGATGCGTGCGCGGGCTTTGGCTTTTTGCTCCATAGACGCTCGCCTCCAATTTTCTGCTCTTTTGGCTCCTCAATTTCTCCGAGCTTTATTTACTACCTAAAAATACAAAATTAATTAGTACAAATATTTATTCTTGAAAACAGGGAAAACACAGAATTTGGGATAATATCTGATTTCTGAGCACAAAAGATGAGTTAAATGCCAATAAAAAGGTGTAGAAATATGCAATATTTGGCACTCATCAAATACCCCCAAACCTGAATTTTACTTGTCCTCAAGTGAAACAGAAATTAAGAAATCCTAACTATACCCCTATCGCAGGTCTCTCGAATGCATTTAGCGTATGCACTAAGCCTTTAAACCCCTAGGTGTCCCTAGTGGACGAGTTGTAGTCTCGTGAGGGTTTACCAGAGGTGTACCCACAAAACCTTCTCCAACTTCAGAGTGTAAAAGAGTCTCAAGCCTCCAAGGAGCTATGAGGACATAGAGTTTCTGCATGCTAGTAACAAGAAGTTAGAACTACAAAAAAAACGCATTCTCATCCTTAAGTGCTGAGCGAGAAGTAACCATACCATATGAAAGAATTCGGATTCGATAGTGATCATAAGCCTCGACTTCTGCCTCACCATTAGGGTTTTAAGATAATTGCACTCAAAAAGATCGCTTTTTTAGTCTCTCATGTGTGCAGGCAGGAATAAACAGAGAAATCCTGCACACGTTGAAGGTAAGAAGGGTAACCTTCCGAAATAATTTCTGGAGACTCCACAGAGTTGTGGACAAAAAGAATCTTTTTTCTGATGATCTCTAAGAAAGGAAATCAACCATTAGCAAGGATGGGAGTACTCACTTACCTTCTCACCCGATCGGCAATTAATATCACTCTCTCAGCATTCATAGAAACGTCTTCAAACTTCGGTCTTCGGTCTTCAACTGTTGATGATGAACTTCTGAACTTCACAAAAACTTGACAATTTTTTTTTATTTTTTATTTTTAAACATGAAATGAAAATAACAATAAAAACAATAAAACTTGTATTGCCTTGATTTCATAAACTTCACTAATTCTCATCTTATTTTCTTTTCTTTTCTTTGTTGCATGTAAACCTTGGACTATTTCAACTTTTCTTCAAATATTCTGATGATGCTCAGCTTGCTGACGATGATGTGTTTCTATGAATGTGTTGACGTTGTTGAGAGGGAGAGAGTGATGCTAACTGCAAATCGATATTTAGAAGGAGTTTTCATCTTTAAACGTCACCCTCATGATTGACAAAATTAGCACTCTAGAGATCAAAAATAGTGCTGAAAGTGGTGCGAAGTTGGGTAGCTCACCATTCCTACCCGGAATTGATGTACGGTGACACACACTCTAACAAATTTTTCTAGAAAGTCACAAAAACTGAAGGTCGGTGCCTCGCTTGATGTAAAATGGGTAGTCTCCACTATGGGTGATCACAATTCTACTACCGAATATCTATACAACACCTAATTCGCCCTCCGGTATGGTTAAATCCAACTTTAACGCTCTAATCAACTAAGAAACCCGATTGTGTTCTCCAGTACTTCCAAGTTCTGTTATTTCGGTCAGACTCTCTATGTAAACATAGCTAGAAGCATGCTAGTGACTCCAAGATCTCTAAAAGTTGGAGGTTTTTATTTACAAAGAGTTTTTAATTTTTTTTTTTTTTTTTTTTTTTGATATAAAAGACTAAAAACTCTATATGCAAATGCACCCCCAAACCTAAATCAAACATTGTCCTCAATGTGTCAACAGATAATAAGAATTCAAAAAGTCACATACCAAGAGAACTATGTTGAGTAGAGAAAAGGGAAGAGATTACCGGATGTCGGCGAAAGCAAGGTTAAAGCTTCATTAGTCAAGGCTAGAATCCAACATTCTCAAATGGAGATCATATCGGATTAGCACAATAAAAAGAAGACTCAACCGAATCAAGATAGAAAATTTAACAAGTCCTACTGGATTATATACAATGAAAATTCACCATACACCAACAATCTAAAGAGTTGAGGATCAACCCAAAAGAAGATATGCGAAACATCAACAAACCTTACAAAAATATAACATGAGAGTGCAGGTAAGATTGCAAACGTGAACGATTTTCCCCAAACCTAAACTTGTCAACAAATGTGTTTGTGAGCACAAAATCTTGCAAATTTAAAGGTACATCATGCACAAGGTCTAACTCAAAATGAGTTTTGCTAAGAACAGCGTACATACATATTCCAACTGTGGCTCCTTAAAGGTGTTATACTTTGATGCAAAATAGTCCAAGAGGACTTGGGAAGCACAAAGCTCTAGGCCTAAATTAGGTATTTTCGAAAAAGTTGGTTTTGCAATTTTGTTACAAACTACACCTAGGTTTGGTGGAGGAGTTTCAATCAGGCCTTAGGAGAGAGATTAGGTACATCTAAGTTGTTTTCATGTATAAGATCATTTGCACCATGACACACTTTCCTAAAGTCAGAAGAAGGTAAATCATGTTCACTTGCATAGAACAATTCATCAATCTCCATGTCATAATCATCATTATCCAAAATTTCAATCTCATGCATAAGATAATCAGGAGAAACATCATATGTATGAATATTAGAAGAAGCATCATTCATAGGGTTCACAGAAGAGAAGCTTAATGTCTCTGAACCCAAAGGTTCCACCATATTTTTAGCATGCACATGCTCTTCTAACATATCATATTCATCATCTGAGTAATATGCATACTCATCCCTATTAACAGCATTGGAGTTTTCAATCAACTCATTTTCCTCCAGGTTAGGTTCATATTCAGTGTTAGTTGCATGAGTAGGAATAGAAACACTATTTTCAAAATTATCAGAGATAACAAACATCCTATCATGAACTTCCTTCCATTCTTCACTTTGTAATTGAATCATGTTCATTTTTAATATCATGTTGAGATGTTCAATGGAAGAAGAGTCTTCACTAGTGGGTATGCATGCTTCACATGGATATTCAGTACATGGTTGTGCACAAGGTTCACTAGCAAAGGGAAATTCAGACATGTTGCTATATGGATGATCATTACATGGTTGTGCGCAGGGTTCACTACACAAGGGAAACTCAGACATGTTGCTATATGGATGATCATGCGATGCTTTCCATTCAAGAATAGCATTGTTTTGTTCTATGAGCTTGATATTCTCCATTATCGACTGCATGCAAGGGTTCATTGGGGGATAGCATTGTTCAACCTCCCATGGTGCTTGATGACACATGTGTGCATAATGATTAGGGTATGCGTATTCAAGTTCGGGGTCCTGAGAAGGTTCATAATATTCCCTAAAGTCATTATGGTCTGTGGGGGGTTCATATTGTGAAGCGTGCCTGTAAGCAAGCTCTCTGATTGACCTAGGTGATGATTCTTCATCCCTAATGCCATCCCAAAATCCTATCATGCCAGGCAATCAAATTGAACTCAAACAGAAACAACCATAGCCTAGCACATAACAAGCATGCATAGTACTCAAACAACCAATGATTTTCACAAAACAGGGAAGCTAAGCTCAAAGGGATGACACACCAATTACCAGTTCTTGGAATTCAAGCACACAGAAGTGCTGGTTGTTGCAAATGCCCAGCCCAGTGGTTATGGGCTTCAGTTTATGTGCAGCCCAGCAGCTCAACTTATGCGGGCTTCAGCCCAGTTATGTGCAGATGCACAGCACTGGTCAGGCCAAGCACAGATTATGTTGCACAGGTTGTGTGAATGTTGACAGCTCAAGCGCAGATTGGCTAGTTTGCACAGCACAGGTCTAAGTGCAACTCACAACACAGCATAGGTTATGTGCACAGAGCAAGGAAAGCAAAACTATTGGGTGAGGTGCACAGGGCTTTGCAGAGTTTGGGAGATTCACAATGATGTAGCAATTTAGCTAGCAGGTATGTCATTCAACTACTCATGCACTATGCTTGCAGGGTTCGATAAGGCTATGCAAAACAACTAGTTCAAAGAGGCATTCACGGCATTAGTCAAGGCAGAGCAACAATCAACCTGTTCTGGTTATCAGACAACTAAGCAATGCGCAAGGTCACAGGAATCTAAAGATAATTCATGCACTTAGGGCCAAAATGCTGTCGAGACTAGATAGTTTACAGTACACCACAGATTCAAAAGGTGAACAAACCAAGGAAGCCAAGCTCGCTGAAATGGTATAGATACACAGAAGTATGCACACAGACACAAAAAGTTGTGTTAATCAGATAAACAGCAATGTGCAAAGCAGGGTCTTATTTGACAGGGTATCTAGACTATGCAAGCATGTATGAAGTTCTCAAAAGTTCTCAAAAGTTGAGCAAGCAAACAGCGGAGACAAGCGACTATTGGACAATGAAGTTTGAGGTTAAACTCACAAACTACAAAATGGAGTTAAGCGCAGTCTTGACGAATCCAAGGAATTACAACACACAGAGTGTCAACTGGCTTAGTTGACCTCAATTTTTACAGATCAAGCCCAAAACATTGCAGGGGCATATAGCTCACACAAGGTTGCACTGGGGAATGTGACTTAGCATTCAACACAGGTATTCATACAAGTCTGTCAACAGGCTTGATACAGGGTAGATAGTATCAATTATCTCAGTTGGTGTCAACCGGGTCAGCTGATATCAACTTTCTCAGTTGACTTCAACTGGGGTTTGCAGGTATCTTGGCTAACCAAGTTATAGCTCAACTCACTCAGCTACAGGGGCTGGAGCTGAGCACAGGGCAGATGGAAGCTAAGGGCTACAGCACAGGCCTTGCAGAGGCCAAGATTTCACAGCACAGAACACCCAAAAACAAAGATTTCAGGTGTTGATCAATACCTAGCAAGAGGTGTTATCATGCAATCAGGGTACTCAGCCAAATTTCCAGTGTTGCACAGATCAGTAACGAGTCTGGCTAACCTTAAACTCACAGCTCATGCACATATGTGACAGGGTAGCTGTGTCATGTGAACAAGGCCTAGGATTCAACACAGGTTGGTCAATTAACAAGTTGTGCATACATTCAGGGAGTAATGACTCACAGGTGCACAAATAAAGATGCTCAGCTCAATTTCAGTCATTCATAGATTATGAGAACAAGTGGCAGGAATACATAAAGCAGCAGAGCAATGAGGCACAGCTCATAGAATTGGTGGCTATTTCACATATGCATATTGGCTAGCACAAAATTATGGCATTCTGAGCTAGCATGTGTGTGATTCACATATCATGGAAATATTCAGATGACTACCAACAATTGCAGAGGCTCAGGATTTTGCAAAGCTCATGTCTATCATGCAGGCATGGTTCACATACACAAATTCATCACACAGAGCAGAGTTAGAAAGCAATACCACCGATAAAAATCGGGTTTAGGCAATTCCACACTTGGTTTTTTCTGCTCCCTTTTCTCCTTGGTTTTGCTCAGCTGCACCACAGGTACCTGTTAGCTCAACAAAGAAATCTTAGCCCCCAGAAATGTGCAGGTTAAAGCAAAGAACCCAATATTGATACTAGTATAAGCCTGAGAGTAATTTGGACTGATTGGGATCAAGAGTTACAAGTAACACTAAGATACAGGGCAATGATGCTTATAAAGTTGTAGCTCAGATCAAAAAGCTAAGATGCAAATGACATTTTTAACCATGCAGAGTATATGATGAGATGTAAACTAGTAACAAAGCTACAACTAAACTATAAGAAAGAAACACTAAGAGATCACAGATATGCAATTAAGATAAGCTAACTATGATATGCTAAAGATGACAGGATTTATGGAAATAATGATAAGCTAACTGAAATGTAATGAACAGGATGCAATGTGCAATAGAAAATTCAAGTAAAAGAAAACTAACAGCTAAGTTACACTAATAAAGGACTAAAAACAACAATTCAAAGCATATATGTACAGGGGAGAACTGAAATTCAGTGATGAAAGCAAGTAAGTAACAAGGCAACACTACCAATTCCCCGACAACGACGCCAAAAACTTGGTAGGATGGTAAAAGAAGCTTCGCCTACGTTAAACTGCAAGTGCACAGCGCCTGTTGGAGGCGTGGCAAGTACAGGTCGATCCACAGGGAAATGGAGTGTGCAAGGTTGAACTAAGGGCTTTCCTAACTGATTTTCTAAATAAGTGACAGAATATGGAGTTTTGGTGTCGATACGACTGAATTGAGTTGTTGTTGTGACTGTAAACTAAGGTTAAGGGGTACTAGGGTGATTGAATTCACCCTCTAATCTTATGCTAAGGCAATTTAACTCTGGTTATGCTCTTGAGCCTTCCTTTGAAGGTCTCAGGTGGATGTTCATCAACTATTTTCACTAACTTACCCCTAGTATGAGTTGTCTTCTTACAAAGACAACTCATCACAAAGCTCATATGCTCAACAGTTAACTAATAATCCTAACACATTATAAAACATCAAGAACAAAACCAAAGAGTGATTAGTTCACATGATAATTAGGGGTTTCATCAACACCCTAGTTTCACAATTTAGAACATGATTAAAAACAGTTAAAACACAAATTACACTAAGCTTGGTGCACTGGCTAGTCCAGGCATGAGTTTTTACACTCAATTCTCAACCCTATTTATACAAAGTTCTCCTCTAACACTCAACTTGGAAATTAAATGCAAACCCACTCACCATCACTCCCCGAAATGGTTGTCTCCTCCGCCAATTCACCTCCGGGAAGCCATGCGTGAGTCGTAGGAGAAAACCCTAGTTCCAACCATCTCAACCCTAGCTTCTAGGGTATGGGAGAAGCTAAAGATGGAGATGGGCGGAACTAGGGGTGCGGAGTGGGCGACTATGGTGGTCATTGCGATTCTTTGTCGGGTGGTAAGGAGATGGTGGTGGTGAAGTCAGCTGCTGGTATGGTCGGGGGAGGAGAAGGTGATGGATTCTCTGAAACTGTCGGGGGAAAGAAAAGAGAAATGGAGAAGGGTGCGTTTGGTTTGGGTGGTTAAGGGGTTGATGGCTTCGGTGTTGAGCAGGTGCAGCGAAGTTTGATGAGCGAGATGTAGCGACCATTGGATCTAGGGTAATCCGATGCGTGGGTTGATGCGGCCGTCGGATGTAGATGGAGCAAATCTAACGGCTCAAACGGTACAGGCTTGGATCCGGGTCGTGGGTCGGGTCTTGGATTGCTCAAGCCCATGTCTTGTAAATGGGTTGCTCCTTGTTGGGTTGCAACTGATGTGCGCGCGGGCTTTGGCTTTTTGCTCCATAGACGGTCGCCTCCAATTTTCTGCTCTTTTGGCTCCTCAATTTCTCCGAGATTTATTTACTACCTAAAAATACAAAATTAATTAGTACAAATATTTATTCTTGAAAACAGGGAAAACACATAATTTGGGATAATATCTGATTTCTGAGCACAAAAGATGAGTTAAATGCCAATAAAAAGGTGTAGAAATATGCAATATTTGGCACTCATCATCTGCTCCTGACGCTGCCTATTTCCTTGGTTTCCACCATTCTGCTCATTTTGAAGAGTCTCGGGACGTGGGATATAACGATCTTCCATCATTTCTCTTCTCTCGCAATGTTCTGTGCCTCGATTTTGCGCTTCTTCTTGGTTTTCTTCATCAGCATTTTCTGTAGGTAAAATTCTCCTTCTTTCCTCTCTAACTGATCTTGAGTTTGACATTGTAGTGCTTCTCGACCTTCTGTTTTGTAATCTCATGTTTTCCATTCTCAATTCATGATTCTGTCTTGTTAAATTTGCACGTTCCTCAGCTTCTATCGCCTTTCTTCATGTATTGTTTGTCTCAACGCCTCTAATGCTGCGATTTCTTCATTTCCATGAATTATTTCTCCATTCCCTTCTCGGTCTCTTCCCTCTTGTCCATTGTTTACCAATTGTTGTTCTTCTTCCCCTTCGTCCACAGAGTCTGATCTTCAATTATGCACGCTTACTCTATCATAATCCACAGCTCTATCCGCTACTGGTTGAATTGGTGACTGAATTTGATTTTCTTCATCATTCCTTATGTTCCTTCTTGAGGATTCTCCCATTTCATTTCTCTCTTCTCCGGCAAGTCTCCTACTCCTTCTAACAGTTGTGGGTTGCTCGGATGCATTTCTCCTTCTAGCCATTTCTTAATTTTGATAAACTGTTAAAAATTATATGAAATTCCTTCCCTTCTGTAGGATCGTAATATCGCAACAAACAAGGTTCGCGGGACTAATAAACGACAGCATCGCGAAGGAGTCGCAGGAGCTAAAATAAACGACGCAATGAATAACGACAGGCAAAACATAAAGAAGACGTGAGATCTGGCGAGGGTTAAGAAGTGTCGCGAGAGTGAATGTTTGTGCATCTGCGACACTTCGCGAGACATTCCCGAAAATAAAGGGTAACTTAGCTGTCATCCACTATGTATTACCCTATATAAAGGGCTAAATGAGTCTGTAAAGGGGGGATCTTTTTGGGGAATTGTTAAGCAAGTCAATAGGAGAGAGAAAGTGGAAGAGCATTTTAATTTCTAAGTGTAATTCTATTATCCTGTGTAAACATTTCATGGACTCAATCAATAAATATTCTTGATCTTACATCTTTCAATGGATTAATTAAGCAAAATTGAGTAAGGGGTGTAGTGTGGGATTTCCTGCTACTACATATGCGCTAGAAACAGGGACTGAGCAGAGATTGACGAAGAAATTAGAAAGAATTTGGATTAACGGAGAAAAAAAAAAAAAAAAAAAAAAAATTGGAGAGATACTCAAGAATCCATTGAAAAAGAGAAATGGCTAGAAGAAGAAACGTACAAGGGCAACCAATGATTGTAAGAAGAAGTGGGAGACTTGCTGGAGAAAGGAGGAATGAAACCGGAGAATCATCAAGGATGAGTATGAGAAATGATGGAGAAAATCAAAATCAGCCACCAATCTCACCAAAGAGCAAACGCTACTGTGGATTATGATAGAGTAAGTGTACATACTTGGAGGTCCGATTCTCAAGACGAGAGAGAAGAGGAGCAAAGCAGATGGTGAGTAATGGACAAGGAGGAGAAGAGCAAGGAATGAATGGAGAAATGAATCCGGAAAACGAAGAAATCGCAAAGATTAGAAAGATTGAGACAAACAATACACGAAGAGAGACGACTAGAGGCAGAGGAACGAGCAAACTTGACAAGACAGAACCATGAATTGAGAATGGAAAATATGAGATTGCAAAATAGGAGATCAAGAAGTAGTGTGAGATCAAGTTCAAGGTCGACTAGGGAAGAAAGAAGGAGAGTTTTACCAACAGAAAGTACCGAAGAAGAAAACCAACAAGAAACACAAAATCCAAACACAGAGCGTGGCGAGAGAAGAGGGGAAATGGAAGATCGTTATATTCCTCAGCCCGAAAATCGTCAAGATGAGCAGAATAGGGAGAATCAAGGAAACATGCAACTCCAAGGGCCGAATGACCCAATTGTTGAAGGAAGAATGATCTTGCACGGGAGAGAAGAATTGAGAAGAAACCGAGAAATTGAGGATGACATTGAGAGGCACTACATTGAACAAACGCGACTAGTTCGCGAGAGAGAAAGGATAAGAGCAGAAATGGAAAATCAAGAGATGGAAGAAGCAATCCGGCGAATAACCATGACAACCGGAAAGAAGGAGGGAACAGAATCGTACCAATAGAAATATTAATGAAGAATATGAGAGGGTGCAGATGAGAGCTGAGAGACAGCCAAGAAGAGAGAACAACCGATATAATGGCGTGCGAATTGAGGAAAGAAACGAGGAAGAGCGTCGCATGGAAAGGAGAGAAGAAAATAACGAGCAAGAAGGTCAAAACAGGCACGAGCGAAGAAGGAGAGAAGCAGAGCTAAAAAGACCAGTGGAATCCAACTCTGAGGCAAATGAACAGATCTTAAGAGAACTGGCTGAAATGAGAGGACTAATGAACAATAGAAGGGAAGGAGGAAGGAAACAATTGGACGAAGCCATCGCAGAGGCTGCGAAGAATCCCTTCACATTAGAAGTACAGATGGGAGGAATACCTCCTAAGTGCAATCTACCTGCATTAACCAACATCTTTGATGGAACAACCCGTGCGATACAACATATCAAGGCTTATATGAGATGTATGTTGCAATGTGGGAGAATCATGATGCTATACTATGCAAATATTTCGCATCAAGCCTAATAGGAGAAGCACTAAAATGGTTTGAGGGTCTGCCAAGGAACACAATCACATCATTTAACCATTTACAAGCCACATTCCTGGGCGCATACATAAGTAATAATTCTTCACGACCAGGTATTGAAGATGTATTCGGGTTGAAGCAAAGGGTTGGCGAGAGCTTAAGGCAATTGACAATAAGATGGAGGACCATGTGTAGCGAAATGGCAAGACGGGTTGAGGAAAGATACCTCATTCTCTCATTTGTGAATGCTCTCTTCGCGACTAACTTTTTATACATTCAAATTTTTAGAATCAAAAATACAATCACGATGACAGAACTGCGAGAGTTACAGGAAGAATATATCGCCTTAGAAGAAAGACAGAATGAAATGAATTCTTATCCAGTCGCGAACACAAGCTCGAATGCTGCGAACGCAAGATTGTTACCTCAATTCATAAATACAGTGGCGAGCACTTCGCAAGGACAGCAGGTAGGGAAGGCTGATGAGGGACAGCGGAAGATAGTAGCCATGGGAAGCCACGACCGGGGAGGAGTTTGAACAGAAAGGAACTACTACAACCGTAACAAAATAATAATAAGATTCAAAGGCTAGATCATGTGCAAGAAACTTACGGTGGACGAAGGCAATATAACCATGGAGGGCAGAGAAGTCGCAGAATAGTATGGGAACCAATTAAGATGCCTCCACCGAATGCTAGTGTGGAAAAGATCTGGGAGGCTATACTTGTGATGGAAGATGTACCAAAGACCTTGGAACGCGGGATGGAACCACCACCAAAGCGACGAAGTCATGAGTTTTGTTCTTACCATCGTTTCCATGGGCATCAAACAAATGATTGTAGAAACATAAAGAGAATTATTCTTAGGATGATTGATCGGGGAAGCTAAATCACTTTCTAAAAGGAGAAGAAACAGCCGAGACATTACCACCACCACCGAGATGCACGTAATGTGTCGGCGAAAGGAAAGGAAACATTTGTTATAGAAGTTGGAACAAAAGCTAAAAATTTGAATTGCAACTCTATCGTCCACTCCTATCGCACAATCGAAGATTTTCATGACAACGTGCTCGGTAGAGTCTTTGCGAGAGATGCTAATGATAAAGAAATAATGAGCCCCGGCGAGAACGACGCAGCTTAGAAAAGTGGCAAACAAGACCATTTCTTTCTCTGCAGATGAAGTGCCAAAAGGAAGAGAAACACATGATAGCCCGTTGGTTGTGAAACTAGAGATTAACCCGAAACCAGTTGATGGAGAAGATGATGAGGCGTGTATGCTGGGCGATCAACCGAATCTTAATCGACACTGGAAGTTCGGTGAATATTCTCTTCTACCATACTTACAAGACGATGGGAGGAAAAGATGAGGATTTGATCCCCTCCACATACAAGATATATGGCTTTAATGACACTGCAAACAAACCAAAGGGAGAGGTTCGCATGAGAATACCTCTACAAGGATTATCAACCGATATTTTATTCTCAGTGTGGTTGACGTGGAATCTCCATATAATGCGCTAATTGGGAGGCCATGGCTTCATGAAATCTTGGGAGTCGCATCAACATATCATCAATGTATAAAATTTCCACATCCAAATGGCATTGGTATTATACAGGGAGATTGGAAGGAGTCGCAACAATGTCATGAAGTAGATATAGAAAGCTGCGAAGAAAGAAATGCCAAAAGAAAAGGTTGGAAACAACATGTGAGAGGTGAGCAGAGAAAGGAAAAATTGATGGTGGATGCCATAGAAGTAAGGATTGAACATACCTCGCGAGGTGAGTGCCTAGAGACAGGCGAATATTATGGAAATAATGAAGCAAAGGATATGAAGAACAAAAGGTATAAGAAGTGAAGAATCAACAAAAAGTAATGCTGTGCGAGAATCTCGCAGCCAAGAGTATATGGGAATTCAGTCAAGAAAGAAAAATGAAAATACAACAAATGAAACAGAATTTTGCGAATACTTCGTAAACAAATGTCAACAAATAATGAAACATGAATGATTGAATGTATAACAAGTATGAATGAGTAAAAGAATGGGACGAACCTTTATGGCGTACACCCTAGTTCGCGAATAACATTTCGTAAGAGGCAAATGTAAGACCTAAAGTGCGTCATATAAGGGGGTATCTCTCAACATGGCTCGGGGAAAGGTTACACCGCTCCCGAAGCCCGAGTCATGAAAATTTGGGGCCCATGAAAGCCTATCCTAGAGAGATACTTTGGATTCCCAACTATATAAGGTTATACCCTGGTTGGGCGACCGAGGGTCTCTTCCAAGGAGTCAGTGTATGCTCAAGGCGCCGAGGTACACTGTTGAGCCAGAGTGCCCGGGATGGATGAACCTACCCTGGCCATTCTTGGCAAGTCTTGGCATATGTTGCACTCGCCCGAAGAAAACTCCACTTAGGGTGCAGTCTCGTAACCATAAACCATATAGGTATAAGGGATAAGAGGCTGCGAAAACAACTAGTTGTTGTTAAGACCGGATGGGAGGAGCTAGTCTTGTATGGCCGATGT
Source organism: Papaver armeniacum (assembly GCA_023531295.1). Taxonomy (NCBI): domain Eukaryota; kingdom Viridiplantae; phylum Streptophyta; class Magnoliopsida; order Ranunculales; family Papaveraceae; genus Papaver; species Papaver armeniacum. The sequence goes on along the minus strand of JAJJWW010000823.1, from coordinate 80,819 downwards.
TTCGCCTCCTTGAAGGGGCAACCGGGGAGATGATAAGGGCGACACTCTCCATTAGGGGGGGTGTCAAAACAGACGCAAATGTCATAAGGCTATGTTTTCGCAAGAAAATTTAGGCTCGTCATATTTGTGCAATGATCCTGCAGAGGCAATAATACTAACGCGAGGGTAAGGCGAGATCAATGGGTCTTTACACGAAAGTGTACGGACGTCCTGCGATTTCGTCGCACGACGGCAATGTCATGGGGCTTTATGTTCGCAAGAATATATAGGCCTGTCATATTGTCGCGACTAAAACATCCTGCAGAGGCAAAAATACTTGGAAAATGATAAGGCAAGATCAATGGGTCTTTACATGCAAGTGTAAAGACGTCCTGCGATTTTGTCGCAATAAAAGGTGGCAGGGGAAGACCTCTAATTAGGGAGGTCTAACTCGGAAGACCACACAAAAATGATAAGGCAGGGTCAATGGGCTCTTACTTGAAAATGTAAGGGCGGCTTGCGACCTTGTCGCAATGAGAAGAGATAAAATACATTTATGAAGATAAGGCAAGGCAAGTAGAATTCTTGATTTATGAAGATACCTGCGACCTCGTCGCAACAATACATCTCAATAACAATAAAATTATTATTCAACCACATACATGATGACAACTAAAATCTTCCATCTGAAGATAAATAACAGAGGCAAGTATGGGAATGGAAAAGATGAAATATTGTTATTCATCTTCTGATGAAAGAGTTATACATCAATAATGTTAGCCAATTATATTACAAGGAAGAACTACCAAAAAAGGGGGAGTAAAGATTGAATTCAGGGGGGAAAAATCCAAGAAATACACTATAATAAGGATACGAAATGTACGAGATATTACAAGCGAGAAAGAAAACAAAAAGAGTTATCTCTTTGGTGATTCTTCTTCTTCATCCGATTCTTCGGACCTATTATCCTCATCGCGAGTTTTCTTCTTCGCCAAATTCGCTATCGAAACGTCTCCGAGACAGGCAGATTCTCGGGAACCTTTTCAAGGAGCCGGGATATGAATGCACGGGGATATTGTGGTCCTTACAAACATACTCCATGGCTCCATTGCGAAAACGAACAACATCATTATTAAAGTTCTCCACCTGTCGTTAGAAATTGTTTCTTCAACTTGGAATATTTATTCTCGCGAAGGGAGAGATTCTTTTGCGAAATGTTCTTTTTTTGGTTTGAGTTCTTCAATTCTCGCTGGAAAATTCTGGCGAGTTGTTCTTTTCGATTCAAGCTCTCTAATTCTAACCTCGAAGCCTCTTCTCGCATTCTCGCAAATAAGAAACAACAAGTTAACAATTTACAAGCAATACTACGAAGTAAGAAGCAAGAAGGTATAATAAGTAACCTTCTCTATCGATATCATATCTTTAATCAAGGAAGTATGCTCGGCATGAAGACTAACATCAACACCTAGGTTATTCCTGGCATTATCTAAAACCTTCGCAGCCCAGGCGAATTCATCATCACTACTAATAACAAGAAGAGAACGAACTTGCTCTTCTCGCTGCTTAAGCATGGTATTCTGATGAAGGAGTTCATCTCGTTCAACTTGCACACCAAGAAGAGATTTGTGGAATTCTGCTAATGCCTGTGCACCTCTGTTAGTAATGCGATCGTTCTCATCTATGAGATCACTAATTTTCTTTCTTAAAGTCTTGATCTTCTTCTCGGAATCAAGGTACATTCGTTTAAAGCGATTAGTTAAATTTAAACTAGATCTGGTGTTCGATCTCCAAGAGATGATATTTGGATTGAAGATCCTTTAATGAAAGGAGATTAGTTTTATTGGAGGAACTACTTAGAGATTGATTGAGGTGAGCGAGAAGAAGATCATTATCCATAGGTTCAGGAAATGTATGGAGAAGAATAGCCTCATCGGAGAGATTATATACATCTGCGAAGGTAATAAGTTAGGCAAAGAATATGCAACCGATAAAATAGAAATGATAAAAGGAAGTAAAATCTTATACCATAAAGTTGTTGATTAGCGTTCTGAAGAGTGGACACCCTATCCCTTTGGGAGTCAAGTTCGGTATTTAACTTTTGAATTCTCTCGTCTTTATCGCGAGATGACGCAGCTTCAATTTCTAATTCTCGAATCTTCTTGTTCAATTGTGAATTCTTCTTTTCAAGATTGTTGCGTCTTCTCTCGAGATCTGAGGCAACTACAAAAGAAGTTCTTCCAACCTATAAAAGAAGATAGAAAAATCATTAATATATATATATATTTAAAAATTTAAAATTAACAGGGAAATATGACTACATACGTACCAAAGATCCAAGTGCATTCAAGAAGTCAGGAGACACAATTCTAGAGGATCCATTGAAAGAATTATTGCCCTCTAATAAAGTAGCATTACACACGTTTGCGAGAGCCCCGCAAAGAGAAGCTAGGGGAGCATCTCCCATTCCTTGGAAACAATCCGAGAAGATGCTAGATAACCGATCCATAGAAGAACTGGTCGACGGAATCTTCTTGGCGAGAGAAGGATTCGAGTCATGGTTATCCTCGTCAGAAGATTCAGAGCTTGAGCTAAGGCGAGAAGAAGATTGGACCTTTCGCTTCTTAGTTAATGGAGCGAAGATTTACCCTTGCGAACGACGCTTTACCCTTACTTTTAATCTTCGCGGCTCAGACTTCTTCAAATGAAACCTTCGCATACGGTTAAAGATAAGAAATAGAGGCAACAATATTGTTTCAAATAACAAAGGAAATGTTTCTTACTTCACTCGTAAGCGATCGGAGTATCGTCAGAGTACTCTCCAACGGATCATCCTTATAGCTTCTTCTCAATTTGGCGATCTGAAAAATTCCACAAACTCAAAGAAATATAAAAAGAAAGTTGCGAGGGCAAGATTTGGAGTGGAAAACATACCTCTTTTGCCTTATCAGGCCATTTGAATTCCCAAGGATGATATCCTGCGAGATTCGCAGGAAGAATATGCGAACCCGCGATGTAAGGGCCATTTAAAATCAAGGGTACAACCCACCACTTCTCATCCTTAGAGTGGCGAGGAGAAGTATTATTACCTGGGTGCCAGTCAATATCTTGCATGAGTAATTTATCCTCAGGGACATTATCCTTCTTTTTCAGGCGAATGCCCCAAATGAGATTTCACATTCCTCATCTTTATCACTCAATAATTTTCAAAAAGTTCTCTACAAAGTATTTCTCAAAGATCTATTTCCAAGTCTCGCGAATTCGGGGTTTCTAACAAGATTAGGGTATAAAGATCCTTTGCCAAAGACCACGATTCGCGCGAACTCAAGCATTAGGCGAATGCAATCGCCACATAATTGATAAACAGCCCGAGAGAATTTTTCATGGGCCAAGATTTCATAAAATAAGGGCATCTCAGGATTGTATAAGGGAATGGGAAGTCCTGCGAGAAGCTGACCTAGCGAGACTATAATTTTTTGATCATCACATTGATGATCAGAAAACAGCTTTGCAGAAAGGATAGATGAAGGTTCTTGATCAGGAATGGTTGATAGAGTAAAACCCTTTTCGAGCAACTTCTGTTGAACTTCATCAAAAGAAGCTTTGTATGCACGACTAATGGAAGCCATTATCAGTATGGGAATGGATGGGATGTTAAAGGTTAGGATCAGCGCCAGAAAGGACGAAGAAAAGATTTGCAGTAGCAGGAGCGCAAATTGCGGAAGGAGAGAGTCAAAGAAAAGTTGCAGAGAAAAACTAAAAGATGAAAAGGAGGGGAAAAGAAAACTATATATAGGGAAAAAGATCCTCGAGAAAAACGAGGTCATTTAATGCGAAGAGACATGAATGGTCAAGAATAAGCGGTTGAAAGAGACGTGTCAAGAAAAGACATTAATAATCAAAATTCGTGTAAAAGTACAAAACTGAAACAGATAAAGATAAGCAGTCGCGGCAACAATATTGTAAAAATCTCATGATACTCTTCCCTTCGCAGGAGAAATATGAGGAGAGGTAGGAGACGATACTTCGTATATATCTCAAAGAAGCTTCGGAACTTTGCAAAAGAATAGAGGCAAGTACGTACTTTTCAAGGAAAGTATTCTTTTGCTCGTTCCTTCATCAACAAAAATCAAAGATCGCTACCACAATAGATTTTTCCTTAAAGATCGCTTGTCAAGCAATATTCAAGGAAAAAGAGGCAAGATGTAGGATCGTAATATCGCAACAAACAAGGTTCGCGGGACTAATAAACGACAAAGATCGCGAAGGAGTCGCAGGAGCTAAAATAAACGACGCAATGAATAACGACAGGCAAAACATAAAGAAGACGTGAGATCTGGCGAGGGTTAAGAAGTGTCGCGAGAGTGAATGTTTGTGCATCTGCGACACTTCGCGAGACATTCCCGAAAATAAAGGGTAACTTAGCTGTCATCCACTATGTATTACCCTATATAAAGGGCTAAATGAGTCTGTAAAGGGGGATCTTTTTGGGGAATTGTTAAGCAAGTCAATAGGAGAGAGAAAGTGGAAGAGCATTTTAATTTCTAAGTGTAATTCTATTATCCTGTGTAAACATTTCATGGACTCAATCAATAAATATTCTTGATCTTACATCTTTCAATGGATTAATTAAGCAAAATTGAGTAAGGGGTGTAGTGTGGGATTTCCTGCTACTACACCTTCTACTCCAAATTCTTTCAAATCACGATGTCAATCCTTACTCTCTCCCTGTTTCTAGCGCCAATATGTAGTTGCAGGAAATCCTACACTACACCCCTCACAATAATCCACACAACTAAGACATTTGAAGATGAATAACAATGATTTTATTGATAAATTCCTTGAACGTTTACAAGATAAGATATAAAAGAGCTAAAGAAATTACAATCACCACACACTTTCTCTCTCCTAATGACTTGTCTAACACTCCGAAAAAAATCTCTCTCACAACAGGCTTATTCAACTCTTTATATAGGGTAGTATACAATGGATGACAGCTAAGCTGTCCTTTATTTTCGGGAATGACTTGCGAAATATCGCAAGTGTACAAACATATAATCTCGCAGCTCTCCTAAACTTCGCTATTTATTCACACCTTTCTCGTGTTCTGGCTGTCGTCATTCATTGCGTCATTTATATTACTCTTCTGCGATGCCCTCGCAATACCGTCGTTTATTAATCTCGTGAAGTATAAATGTCGCGATATTCTGATCCTACAGATAGTGTATGCACAAAATCAATCAGTGTTCACTCGGTGGGGAGTCGCTCACACGGTGAAAAATAATGTGAATTATTCACATGATGGAAGTTTCGTGAATTGTTCACAGTTTTATGAAAATCACGTTATGGTTTTGAATAACGAATTTTGTTCATCTTTGCAGGTTAGAAGGAGCGAACAAATTCTCGAGATTGTAATCACTACAACTAGTGAAATTGTAAATAGGTAAGAGTTGGATGGTTGCCATTTTTGTAGATGCTGTTGTGAGCATCTTTATTCCATGATTCATCGTTTTGTTGAATCCTGCGCTTTGTATGAACGATGTGCTGAAGTAGACACTTTACTGACTCCCATGATGATACTTCCAAAGATGACATCTCTACGAATGCAACTTTAAGAAATGGTACTTCTGGGACCTCTGAGTGATGGTGAGAGATCCTTCATACTGAGTTGTACTCCTGGTTATTTCATTAGCTTTGTAGGATCAGAATATCGCAACACCAACGCCCTTGCGAAATCCATAAACGACACATTGCGAAGACATCGCAGACGAGTAATATAAATGACGCAACGGATGACGACATCCTGAACACGAGAAAGATGTGAAGACCTAGCGAGATTTAGGAGTGTTGCGAGATTTTATATTTGTACACTTGCGAGAATGTCGCAAGTCAGATCCGAAAATAAAGGACAGCTTAGCTGTCATCCACTATGTAATGTCCTATATAAAGAGCCGAATAGGCTTATGAAAAGAGGGAGATCTTTTTCGAGTGAGGAGCAAGTTATTAGGAGAGAGAAAGTTTAGAGCGGTTGTAAAGTCCTTTGCTTATTTTCCTTTCCACCTTGTAATATTAGTGAGCTTTAATCAAGAAAGAATATAATTGTTCATCTTCAAATGGCTTGATTGTGTGAATTCTTGTGAGGGGTGTAGTGTGGGATTTCCTGCTACTACATATGGCGCTAGAAACAGGGACTGAAGATTAAATATTGGAGATTGTGTTAAAATTGTTTAAATTAAGAAGATGATTGATAAATTGGTTAAAGTAGAGAAAATCAAAATTAAGGAACGTAATAGAAAGTTGGAATGTAGTTTGATTACAAAAATAATGATTAATGAATTTCATGAAAATATCAGAGGGAGAATACATAAACGAGATTTTGAAGGAAAGAAAATCGTAACAACGGAGAAAGCGTCACCTATGAAAGAATGGGAAAAACAGAAGATTACATTCACAGCAGCAGAGATATCAAGAGAAAACTTAAACCACACATCTCCTTTGGTAATCACAGTAACCACACAGAAAGAAAAAGAAAAATCAGCAAATATTATGGAAGAATGGGCGGTAAACAAAACTCTAGTCGATACAGGGAGTTCGGAGAATATAATCTTTTACCATGCATACAGAGGAATGGGATACAAAGATGAAGAGATGTCTCCTTCAACTTATCATATTCATGGCTTTGGCAAATCTATAACAAAACCAAAAGGAGAAATAGAGGTGCGAATTTTGCTGGGAGAGATTGAAACACAAACGGCATTATGCGTAGTGGATATGGAATCACCATACAACATGCTGTTGGGAAGGCCATGGATTCATGCGATTAAAGCTGTAACATCAACATTACATCAATGCATCAAATTTCCTATGCCAAGTGGGATTGGTGAAATTAGAGGGGAAACCGATAAAGCGAAATTATGCTATCAAATTGAAGTAAAACAATATGAAGGACGTGCAAAGAAGCGAAAAGATCGCGAAAAATCGGCGAAGGAATCAAACAAAGAAGAGGAATTTAGAGCTTATATGATAAGAGCAGAGGAAGGAAAAGGGATACCCAGCGAAATTTTGGAAGAAGGAACTGAGCTTGCGAAGGAGATAAAAGAACCTACACCTATGGGAGAACCTAAGGCCAGCTACACTGCAGCGAACCAACGAAGAAAGTGAATGTTGGGACCGAAGAAGAACCAAAAATACTAAAAATTGGGACCAAGATGGAAGTAGATGAAGAAGAAAAAACTATTGGTCTGTTGCGAGAATTTAAGGATATTTTCGCATGGAACATGGATGAGGTGCCTGGGATAGACCCATCTGTGGCATGCCACAGATTGGAAATTGACAAAAATGTAAGGCCATTCAAACAAAGAATCAGAAAAATCGCGACAACGTATCATCCTCAACTAGAAGAAGAGTTGCAGAAGATGCTTGATGCAGGGATTATAAGACAAGCAAAATATCCAGAGTGGATAGCAAATATGGTCGTAGTACCAAAGAAGAAGAAAGGGATAAGAATTTGTATAGATTTTACTGATTTAAATAAAGCTTGTCCGAAGGATAGTTTTCCATTACCGGATATTCCACAAATGGTCGAATCAGCAGCAGGAAATGATAGAATATCTTCTCTAGACGAATATAAAGGGTACAATCAAATTCCTCTCGCTGAAGAAGATCAGGAGCATACTGCTTTTTTTGCTCCCAGAGGGTTATATTGTTACACAAAAATGCCATTTGGTTTGCGAAATGCTGGAGCAACATACCAAAGATGGTAGAAAAGGTGTTTGCGAAGTGGATACACAAAACATTGGAAGTATATGTAATTTGATATGTTAATAAAAAGTAAAGAAGCAAAAAATCATGTCCAAGATCTGAGGGAAATTTTTGAACAAATGAGACATTTTAACATCAAAGTAAATCCAAAAATGTATTTTTGGGGTTGCATCGGGAAAATTTTTAGGTTACATCGTATCAAAAGAAGGAATACAAGTTGATCCAGAGAAAGTACAAGCAGTTGACGACATGCCAACACCGGCGATGGTAAAAGATATACAAACGTTAAATGGACTCTTAGCTTCGCTGGGAAGGTTCATTTCGCGATCATCAGGTAAGTGTAAACATTTTTTCAATATACTCAAAAAGGGGGCGAAGTTTAGATGGACAAACGATTGCGAGAAAGCTTTTCAAGGAATAAAAGAATATCTGACGAATATATCTATTTCGCAAAAGGCAAAACCGGGAGAAGAATTATTAATCTATCTTGCGACAACTTCGCATGCATTAAGTGTTGTGTTATTGCGAGTAGATGCAGGAGTTGAAAAACCAATCTATTACATCAAAAAACATTCAATGCTGCAGAGAAAAAATATTTAAAGATTGAAAAACTAATTTTGGCATTAGTTTATGCAAAAGATTTAAACTTCGAATATACTTTCAGCGCATGAAATAAGGGTACCGAAAAAATACCAATCGAGTCAGTAATGAAAAATTCAAAAAGATCAGGCAGAGTTGAGAGATGGAATGCACAGATAGGACATTTCAAAATCAAATATGAAATACTATCTTCACCAAAATCGCAAGTTATTGCAGACTTCTTAGCAGAATTTCCTTTAGAAGATGATGAAGCAGTGGAAGAAATGATAGATATAGAAGAAGAACATGGGAATCCAAGAGATCCATTAACAGAGCCAAATAGATGGGAAATATTGGTGGATGGATCATCAAATGGGGAAGGTAATGGAGTTGGAATTGTTTTGATTTCGCCAGAGGGCAACAAAATGGCTTTTTCCTTCAGATTGGAGTTTGCATCCACCAATAATGAGACAGAATATGAGGTTGTGATACATGCCCTGAAATTCGCAATAGAAATGAAGTTGGAAAATGTAAGAATCACCAGCGGTTCGCAACTAGTCATTTGTCAAATAAAAGGAGAATACACTACAAATGAATCATCCATGAAGAAATACAAAAAACTTGTTGAGGAATTATCAGCGAGAATCCCAAAAATTAAATGGAGACACATATCAAGAAAAGATAACAGACTCGCATATGCTTTTGCTTTTATCTCAAGTATGATGACAGACCCAGCTGCGAGATGCATAAGATACAAACACTTTTATCACCATAAATCAATAAAGAAGAAGAAGAAGAGGTAGATGTAATGATAATAGAAGATGGAGAACAAATACCTAGTATTGAAGATTGGAGAGCAGAACTTCATGCATACCTGAAAAGAAGAGAAACACCAAGAATTAGATTGGAGGCGCACAAATTAAAAAGCCATGCAACAAATTATGAACTAAGGGATGGGATATTGTACCGGAGATCTTTTAATGGACCTTCACTCAGATGTTTAACACGAAAAGAAGGAGAAGAAGTACTAAAAATGTTACATAGTGCGGATGCTGGCAATCACAGCGGTGGAAGATCTTTGGCATACAAAGCGAAGATGCAAGGTTATTATTGGCCATTTATGCACGAGGATGCGAAGCAAATATCAAGACGTTGCGAAGATTGCCAAAGGCACGGAAAGAAAATACATGCACCAGGAGCGCCATTAACATCTTCAACAAGTGTATGGCCTTTTGGAAAATGGGGTTTAGATATTGTGGGACCATTCTTACCAGGAACGGGGCAGAGAAGATATTTGATTGTCGCTACAGATTATTTCACAAAATGGGCTGAAGTAAAGGCAGTACAACACATTCGCGACAAAGATATTTTTACATTCATATTTGAGAATATCATATGCAGATTTGGAATCCCCGCACAGTTGGTGTCCGACAATGGGAAACAATTTGAGGAACAAAATATAGAACTGTTACTTAATGCATTTAAGATAAAATGTGGAAAGTCAACTCATTTATACCCTCGGGCCAACGGAAAAGCAGAAGCAACAAATAAAACAATCGAAGATATATTGAAGAAGAAATTAGAAGGACATAATAGAGCATGGTGTGAACAAGTGCATAATGCAGTATGGGCTTACAATACAACCAAAGCGAGAAGCTACGGGATGTCACCTTCTCGTTTAACATATGGAGTTGAGGCTGTACTACCAACAGAAGTTATTATTCCAACAACAAAGAGAGAAGCTTGGGAGAAAAATCTTAGTGCGGGTAATTTTAATCAAACTAGATGAATTAGAAGAAAAAAGAGAAAGAGCTCTACATCATATGGAGAATTACCAACGAAGATTAGCCAGAGAATATAATAAACGTGTTAAGACACGCGAATTTCAACCAGGTGATTTGGTATTGAGAGAAACACCAATATATCAGCGAGAAAGTGGTGGCAAGCTTGCGAAAAAAATGGGATGGACCTTATATAATTAAGGATATAGTTGGAACAAGGGCATATAGATTGATGGATCCTGAGGGTAAAGATGTGGGTCACAGATTGGATAGACCATGGAATAGGTTATACTTCAAGAGATATTACCCGTAAAAGATTGTGGAAAAAGATTAGACTGCGAAATAATGTATGATTGAAGCAAAATGAATTTATATGAAAATCTTGCGAAAGAATCATTGCGAGATTGCACAAAATAAAGAAAGAACATGCGAAAATCTCGCACAGATAATGACAAGAGATAATCAAAAATCAATGACATATCAGAAAGGGGCGAACCTGCTATGGCGTACACCCTAGTTCGCGAAATCAAAATTTCGCAAGAGGCAAATGTAAGACCTAAAGAACGTCATAAAAGGGGGTACTGATAGGAGCCTAAAATACATCTTTTGAATATCATTTTCTTATGCTTTTCTTTAATATTTCTCTTGTATTATTTGTATATTACGCTTTATTTGCATTTTGCAGGTACTTTGGAGTCGTGCAATAAAAAAGATGCAAAACGGAGCTTAATTCATTGCTTAGAGTCATTGGGGGCGTTGGCGGAGCTGAAGTAGAGAAACAACATGGCTTTAAAGTGTCAAAACAGATGTTACTCGATGATTTCAGTTGGGACTGATAAATATAGACAGGCACTCATTAAGGGCCACCATTTCAACTTCAACTTATACAGGGAAATCTAGGTTGAAATTCAAATCAACTCATGGCCAAAGTTTGTTCATCACTACACCGGTCTCTCTCTCTCTCGTGGCTGCACCAAAACTTGCCGCTGGTGCCAGCTAGTGTAAGTACTTGCCATGGGTTAATTGGGTGTGAATCAAGGAAGAAAGGACATGGTAGATTTGCTGGGTTTAGGTACAAGCTGGAAACGCAGGGAAGAACTTCAGTTTACTGCCACTGAAATTGGAGGTGACTAATTCATGAACGGAGAAGATTAGCAAGCTTATACGAGTCTGGCAGTATATAATGAAGATTAATGGTGATTTGATGTTCTGAATGGCCTAGAAAATATGGGTTTGTTTTACATTTGAATTCTTAACAGGGAAGGAATGATTTGGGTGGCTCTCAATATGCAGCCAATACACAACTATCGTTAGTTTGCAAACTGCACACATGGTGTTTGTGTAAAGGCCTGAACGAGTATTTTCCACAACTGAAATTCCAGCAGCAACCAGCTTACTTCCTCCGAGTATTTTATGGGTTCTGGTAAGTATTTGATAAGAAATAGGAGAAGGTTTTCAAGTTGAAATAGAGAAGGAACTTGAGTATATCTCGAATTCAAGAGGGCCGAGGAAATGGGAACGAAATTGAGTTATTGCTGCTGAGTTTTGAACTGAAACATGGAAGGGAGATGGACTGTTGTCATCAGATGAGTGGTTGCGTTTGAGAAGTTGAGACATGATTTAGAAGCTGTGAAAATTATGGGCAAGGTGGTATGAGGAGCAATACTGAGAAATGTAAATGGATATGAATTGCAGAGATGGAGCTGTGATGAGTGCCCTGCAAAAGGGAAGTGAGGCGAGGCTGTGAAGAGCAAAGAATAAATTGAACCTGCAGAATGCTGTGTATGTGAAGTACAGGAAATGGAGAATGGTTGATGCTATTAGTCTCATATTCCAGGTGATGGTTGGATTGGTAGTGCTTTTGATTGCTGCTGGGAATGAGGACGGAATTGAATATGGGAAATGAAATAGAACTGAGTTGGTGATGATGTTGTGTCTGGAGTCAGAAATTGCGGTCGAGAGCAGAGACAAGGAATGAATGTTAAGCTGCAGGTGATGTATATGATGCTATGGGTCACACTGGCTAGTACAGGGAAGATGAGAGTCTGGTGCTGCTACCGAAGCTGGATTTGGTGTTGTTGGTTCGAGAGACTGGAGTTTTAGACTTGCAGCCTTATACAACTGGTCGTATTGGAGTTGATACTACATGAAGTTGTACTGAGGTGATAACTTGGGGTTGTGGCCTGTGCGTGATGAAATGAAGAATTGGTTGAGCTCATGTGATGTTGGGCACTCGAATCTGAGAATTTGGCAGTGATATTGGAACTCGCTGTGCTGGTAATTGCGGATGTGTGTGCTGCTGAAATTTAAGTTACAAGGAAGAATGGCTTTGTTGGTACTAAGCACGCAGGTACGCAGGGAAGCTTATTGCTTTTGTTGGTGGTTGCCTTAGTTGTGCACTTGCAGGTTGGTTTCAGTACATTGCAGGTGATGGGGTTCGAGCTGCGCTGGTTGTGTGCTGGTTGCGACTTAAGCTGGAGTAGAGACAAGATGCTGAGATGCAGAGACTGGTTTCGGTACGTCTACTGAAGTTAGTGGTACTGCAATGGCTAGGTCTGGTGGATGCAGTGGAGGCATGGACCTATGGATGTAGCAGGGAATGAGTTGAAATTGCAAAAGGTGTAGAATGGTGTTAAATTGGTGTTGATAGTGAAGGGCATGTTGTTAGTAGCTGCCAGAGATGATGCTGTGAGTCTGGTGTATGAGATTTGGCCTTGCAGGAGGATATGGGAAGGTGTTGTTGTTTGATGCTGTTCAATGTTGAAGACAAAGATCAGACTGAAAGCTACAGGCGCATTGTGAATTCGTTCGACTGCCGAAGAGAGTGATGTGCAGCTGCAGCTGTTGCTATGATTGATGGTGCTGCTGATGGAAGTATGAAGTTGTGTAAGCTGCTTACAGTGTAGCTGTGGTTTTTGAATGAGGACATTAGAGCTGCAGATTAGTGTATCTGAATTTGTGCTGTCAGTTCCATGGAACCGATTTGACTCAACCCAGTGAGTTAGGTGACGTGACTCGCACTGATGGACTTGGTTCTGTTTTGAATGGGCTTCACTCATGGGCTATCTGAAGCGACCTAAGGCAGAGAGTATATAAAAGGGATATTTTTTTACACATGATTTTTATCTCGGGGGGTAATATCTTATCTTTGGCCTCTACTTTTGGTTAGGGGGTTTAGAAACATGATAGGTTTTCTCTTCCTTCTTTTTATGAACTCCATGAACATGAGCTAGATTATTATTTTTGGTTATGGATAAAGTTGATTTCACATAACATGAATCCTTGTTTGATATATTAGTTTTGTCTCGGTATTATCGTTTCACTATTAATATTGTTATATGAGTTGAATGCTTGTTTAGTCGAGTCGCGAATCGATTGAGTTTGCTTTCATCTTTACTGTTAGATTAGGGTTATTATACGCAAAAGTGATAATTCCTGATTGCAAGTAGCATAAATATGATTATAGTTTGTAGTGATATATTCTTATGATCATATGTGAACCATAACCTTTGTTAAATCGGATTAGTGCTTTTACACGTTCGATTGCTTTGATTGGCCTGATTTCATAGAACTTAACGCATCTAGGGAATTAAACTTGATTAGTGCTTTTACACGTTAGGTTATTCTCTAATATAGAATTCATATTCGCATCTTTTAATGTGTTTGTTGATGACAAGAGGAGATTTGCGGGATATACTTGCGATCAAGGTATTCTAGGGCCTTTGATAAAAGTTGAGATTAAAATATCAATTCTAGTTATTAAGACAAGAACATGTTTGTGAATGAAAACGAATCCTTAACCAATACCTTCACATCTTGATTTGCGTGTTTACTTTTTATTGTTTTGCCTTTATTTTATTTTCGTTTATAAAAATCAGAAAACCCCCCTTGTTTTATATAGGAAACCGAAACATATTGACAACCAATACCTCTCTGTGGGAATGATCCTTTGTTGCCCTTGCTTCATTATATATTTTGAGTAGTAAGAAAGTGTAATTTATTTTTGACGCCTACGAAAGTGATCAAATTTTGGCGCCGCTACCAGGGAGGCAGCGGTTGTCACTTGTTTTTGGTTTCTTATTTTTGTTTTTAGTTTTATTTTTAGTTTTTCTTATTTTCTGGTTTTGACATAGTTTTGAGAATTCTTGTTTCAGGTACTTATTATGGAAGGAGCATATTGGAGCAATGGATATGATTTTCAACCTCCTCAACACTATGACAATTTCCTACCATCTATTGGATGCAATCAAAACCAATTTATTGGCTATGATGCATATCCTAGAGAACCTTATGGTGATTTTCATACATACCAACAATAACCTTGTAGTGGGTATGTAATTCAAGCACCTAGGTGGGATAATTCTACTTCTAATTGGCTTTATTCGAGTTGTATGCAGATTTTGAATGGATTACAAGACATGCAACAAAGGCTAGACCAACTTGACCGTGATAGAGAGAATGTCGCACAAACCAATTTTTGGAACATTTTTTCTTACCCGACTCCAAATCGTAGTTATGATCATTCACCCAATCAAAGGGAAGAGTCATGGGAAAGAGAACCTATTGTAGCCAGTGGTGGTAAGCGTGTGAACGTCAAGAAACTTGCGCAGAAATAATACAAGTTGGAAGATGATGGAGCCTCGGTGGAGCTTGTCGATGAAATTAGTAGGACCATTCATATGGAACTTAAATGACATCGTGATAAGGGTTGGGAAACCGACGACGATTCTTATTATGGAGAGTCTGAAAATGAAGACGATGATGATTGTGTTAAAAAGGACCAACCTTAGGAGATATTTGATGACATTAGAGTAGTTGACTCAACTCTTGATCTTTATAATGATCAAGCACCTATTCAAAAGGTACATGAGTATGATGAAACTAGTGTTTTACAGAACTTTGCAACAAGGTTTGAGTCTAATGAAGAGGAATATGTTGAGAGTGTGACCGATATGACCAATATTGTGGAAGACCCAATTGAGCTTGCATATGATTGTAATGATGATGTTTATGTCGAAACTTTGGTTAAGGCAGAAATGGACGAAGAATGGTTGCAAGGTTTGATAGAGGACCATGATATAAAAGAGGTGAATAATTCACTTGAGTTTTTCAAGGATGAAGAGGATTCCGTGATACAAGAGATTATGCAAGGTTTGTCTAACCCTTTGCCTATTGTTTCTTCTCCTTTACCTCTTATTGGTTTGAATGTATGTGCTTCGAGAATATTGTTGAATGACTTTGTTTCTCGATATCCTCCATTAGAGATACTTGATTCTCATACTATGCAGGTTTTGGAACAAGAAATCGTGGTAGTCCCTGACTTCTATATTCTTTATACACTTCCAAGTGTGGACAAGAATAAGTGTGGGGGAAGCTTTTATCGGTTCATAGCTTCATTTCTGTTTTACATTACTAATATTTGTGTGAAGCTAGTGTTTGCAAAACAGGTTCTATGGAAGGATCCCCAACTTTTCAGATTGTTGGTATATGGGGAATGAATCTTGCAAGGATATAGTCGGGCTGACGACTTTAAACCAAGCGCTACATGGGAGGCAACCCATAGGTTTTGTATCTCTTATCTTTTATTTTATTTTATTGTCTTGTATTACTTTTTCTTGTCGCATATCATTATAAGATTTCCCACCTTGACTTTCTTTGGACGATTCAATTTACATTGAGGACAATGTAAAGTTTAAGTGTGGGGGAGTGGTTAAGCATTTGCATTGTAAATTTTTCAAAATTTTTAACTTTTGTGTAAAATAGTGAATAAAAACTCCAACTTGTGGTTAGTTTAGAGTCACATAGTATACATGTCGCTAAGATTACATTGAGATTCTCATAAGAGTGACTGAACTTAGAGATGACAGAGAACATGATCGGGTTTCTTACTTGTATGAGAGTTAAAGTTGGATTTAACCATCCCAGTGGCAAATAAGGTGTAGACTGAATTCGGTATTAGAGTAGTGATCCCCTATAGTGGAGACTACCCATGTTACATAATGTGAGGCACCGACCTTCAATTCTTTGTACCTGTCTAAATATGTACTTTTGGAGTGTGTGTCACCGTACGTAAACTACGGGTAGAATGGTGAGCTACCCAACCTCCAACCATATAAACACTATTTTGATCTCTTGAGTGCTATTTTTATCAACCATGATGGTGACATCGAATTGCTAACTTACATACCACTTGTAATCTTGTTCGCAGTTAGCACCATCCACTTTATCTCTCTCTACACCAACAGGTCCATAGAAACACCATCATCATCAACAAGAGGAGTATCACAAATTCGAAGGAAAGTTGAAAACGTTCAAGGTTTACAAGCAACATCACAGAAATGAGCAGATTTCAGATTCAAGTAAAGCAACAAGACAAGGAGCAAAATTTTTACAAGTTGAAGACTTATATACAAAAGCGAAGATTATCAAGATGAGAGTTCAAGAAGTTTTTAATATCGAGACATACAAGTTGTGAAGAATCAAGAGGTAAAGTACTTACACCATGGCCATTTGTACTTATTTTATTTTTATTTTCAGTTTGTATTTCTCTTGTCTCAATTAAAATTAAAAAAAAAAAATTGAAAAAAAAAACAAAGAGACAAGAGAAAATTTTGTTAGGTTCATTATTAGTTTTATTATTTTGTTTTGTGTCCATTTGTATTTGTTTTAGTTTTCTTGTCTCATAAAAAAAAAGAAAAAAAAAAAAGAAGAGAGACAAGAAAAATTTATTGTATCATATTTTGGGTTTGTATAGTTCGTTTTTAGTTTGTATTCTTTCAATAAAGCCAATGGAAGAAGGAATATCTACAACGAAGTTTCAAGCAATAAGGACTTAGAGGAAAAGAGAGTTACATTGTCAAGATTCTACGAAGTTCAAGAGTTATCATCAAGAGTTGAAGACCGAAGACGAAGATGAAGACACCGATTGAAGACCGAAGACGTTTCTATGGATGCTGTGAGAGTGGTGCTAGCTGCACATCAAACGGATAACGAGGTAAGTAAGCATATTCCCACCTTCGTTAAGTGGTTGATTTCCTTTCTTAGAGATCGTCAGAAAAAAGGGTTTTCAAAAATGAATTAAAAGATGTGGGTTTTTAAAACGATTCGGAGGGTTTTTTCCTTCCTACCATTCAACGTGTCGCAGGATTCTCTCTTCATTCCTACCTGGACACATGTGTGACCCATAAAAAGTTATTTATTATTGAGAGCAACTTCATAAAACCCTTTCTTGTGAGGCAGAGTCGAGACTTTCGATCACTCCGAACCCGAATTTCTTTCGATAAGGGATGGTTATTTCTCTCTCAACTTTTAAGGATGAGATTGTGTTCATTTATGTGTCTAACTTCTTATGACTAGTGTGCAGAATTTCTATGTCTTCTTAGCGCGTTGGATGCTATTATTACGGAGAACTAGTAAGTTGGAAAAATAGGTTTTGTGGGTATATCTCTAGTAAGCCCTCACGAGACTATAACTCGTCCACTAGGGACACCTAGGGGTTTAAAGGCTTGTTATTTATGCTAAGAATAACCGGATCCTCGACGACACGGAGTTGTTGTATTTTAGTTTTGTTTTGTTTGCTCGAGGACTAGCAAAGATCAAGTGTGGGGAATTTGATAGGATCCTAAAATACATCTTTTGAATATCATTTTCTTATGCTTTTCTTTAATTTTTCTCTTGTATTATTTGTATATTACGCTTTATTTGCATTTTGCAGGTACTTTGGAGTCATGCAATAAAAAAGATGCAAAACGGAGCTTAATTCATCGCTTAGAGTCATTGGGCGTTGGCGGAGCTGAAGTAGAGAAACAACATGGCTTTAAAGTGTCAAAACAGATGTTACTCGATGATTTCAGTTGGGACTGATAAATACAGACAGGCACTCGTTAAGGGCCACCATTTCAACTTCAACTTATACTGGGAAATCTAGGTTGAAATTCAAATCAACTCATGGACAAAGTTTGTTCATCACTGCACCGGTCTCTCTCTCTCTCTCGTGGCTGCACCAAGACCTGCTGCTGGTGCCAGCTCGTGTAAGTCCTTGCCATGGGTTAATTGGGCGTGAATCAAGGAAGCAAGGACACGGTAGATTTGCTGGGTTTAGGTACAAGCTGGAAACGCAGGGAAGAACTTCAGTTTAGTGCCACTGAAATTGGAGGTGACTAATTCATGAACGGAGAAGATTAGCAAGCTTATACGAGTCTGGCAGTATATAATGAAGATTAATGGTGATTTGATGTTCTGAATGGCCTAGAAAATATGGGTTTGTTTTACATTTGAATTCTTAACAGGGAAGGAATGATTTGGGTGGCTCTCAATATGCAGCCAATACACAACTATCGTCAGTTTGCAAACTGCACACATGGTGTTTGTGTAAAGGCCTGAACGAGTATTTTCCACAACTGAAATTCCAGCTGCAACCAGCTTACTTCCTCCGAGTATTTTATGGGTTCTGGTAAGTATTTGATAATAAATAGGAGAAGGTTTTCAAGTTGAAATAGAGAAGGAACTTGAGTATATCTCGAATTCAAGAGGGCCGAGGAAATGGGAATGAAATTGAGTTGTTGCTGCTGAGTTTTGAACTGAAACATGGAAGAGAGATGGACTATTGCCATCAGATGAGTGGTCGCGTTTGAGAAGTTGAGACATGATTTAGAAGCTGTGAAAATTATGGGCAAGGTGGTATGAGGAGCAATACTGAGAAATGTAAATGGATATGAATTGCAGAGATGGAGATGTGATGAGTGCACTGCAAAAGGGAAGTGAGGCGAGGCTGTGAAGAGCAAAGAATAAATTGAACCTGCAGAATGCTGTGTATGTGAAGTACAGGAAATGGAGAATGGTTGATGCTGTTAGTCTCATATTCCAGGTGATGGTTGGATTGGTAGTGCTTTTGATTGCTGCTGGGAATGAGGACGGAATTGAATATGGGAAATGAAAGAGAACTGAGTTGGTGATGATGTTGTGTTTGGAGTCAGAAATTGCGGTCGAGAGCAGAGACAAGGAATGAATGTTAAGCTGCAGGTGATGGATATGATGCTATGGGTCACACTGGCTAGTACAGGGAAGATGAGAGTCTGGTGTCTACCGAAGCCGGATTTGGTGTTGTTGGTTCGAGAGACTGGAGTTTTAGACTTGCGACCTTATGCAACCGGGTAGTATTGGAGTTGATACTACATGAAGTTGTACTGAGGTGATAACTTGGGGTTGTGGCCTGTGCGTGATGAAATGAAGAATTGGTTGAGCTCATGTGATGTTGGGCACTCGAATCTGGAGAATTTGGCAGTGATATTGGAACTCGTTGTGCTGGTAATTGCGGATGTGTGTGCTGCTGAAATTCAAGTTACAAGGAAGAATGGCTTTGTTGGTACTAAGCACGCAGGTACGCAGGGAAGCTTATTGCTTTTGTTGGTGGTTGCCTTAGTTGTGCACTTGCAGGTTGGTTTCAGTACATTGCGGGTGATGGGGTTCGAGCTGCGCTGGTTGTGTGCTGGTTGCGACTTAAGCTGGAGTAGAGACAAGATGCTGATATGCAGAGATGCAGAGACTGGTTTCGGTACGTCTACTGAAGTTAGTGGTACTGCAATGGCTAGGTCTGGTGGATGCAGTGGAGGCATGGACCTATGGATGTAGCAGGGAATGAGTTGAAATTGCAAAAGGTGTAGAATGGTGTTAAATTGGTGTTGATGGTGAAGGGCATGTTGTTAGTAGCTGCCAGAGATGATGCTGTGAGTATGGTGTATGAGATTTGGCCTTGCAGGAGGATATGGGAAGGTGCTATTGTTTGATGCTGTTCAATGTTGAAGACAAAGATCAGACAGAAAACTACAGGCGCATTATGAATTCGTTCGACTGCCGAAGAGAGTGATGTGCAGCTGCAGTTGTTTCTATGATTGATGGTGCTGCTGATGGAAGTATGAAGTTGTGTAAGTTGTTTACAGGGTAGCTGTGGTGTTGGAATGAGGACATTAGAGCTGCAGATTAGTGTATCTGAATTTGTGCTGTCAGTTCCATGGAACCGATTTGACTCAACCCAGTGAGTTAGGTGACGTGACTCAGACCAGATGGACTTGGTTCTGTTTTGAATGAGCTTCACTCATGGGCTATCTGAAGCGACCTAAGGCAGAGATTATATAAAAGGGATATTTCTTTACACATGATTTTTATCTCGGGGGAATATCTTATCTTTGGCCTCTACTTTTGGTTCTAGGGTTTAGAAACATGATAGGTTTTCTCTTCCTTCTTGTTATGAACTCCATGAACATGAGCTAGATTATTATTTTTGGTTATGGATAAAGTTGATTTCACATAACATGAATCCTTGTTTGACATATTAGTTTTGTCTCAGTATTATCGTTTATGATTCACCATTAATATTGTTATATGAGTTGAATGCTTGTTTAGTCGAGTCGCGAATCGATTGAGTTTGCTTTCATCTTTACTGTTAGATTAGGGTTATTATACGCAAAAGTGATAATTCCTGATTGCAAGTAGCATAAATATGATTATAGTTTGTAGTGATATATTCTTATGATCATATGTGAACCATAACCTTTGTTAAATCAGATTAGTGCTTTTACACGTTCGATTGCTTTGATTGGCCTGATTTCATAGAACTTAACGCATCTAGGGAATTAAACTTGATTAGTGCTTTTACACGTTAGGTTATTCTCTAAGATAGAATTCATATTCGCATCTTTTAATGTGTTTGTTGATGACAAGAGGAGATTTGCGGGATATACTTGCGATCAAGGTATTCTAGGGCCTTTGATAAAAGTTGAGATTAAAATATCAATTCTAGTTATTAAGACAAGAACATGTTTGTGAATGAAAACGAATCCTTAACCAATACCTTCACATCTTGATTTGCATGTTTACTTTTTATTGTTTTGCCTTTATTTTATTTTCGTTTATAAAAATCAGAAAACCCCCCTTGTTTTGTATAGGAAACCGAAACATATTGACAACCAAGACCTCTCTGTGGGAACGTTCCTTTCTTGCCCTTGCTTCATTATATATTTTGAGTAGTAAGAAAGTGTAATTTATTTTTGACGCCTACGACAAATGATCAAATTTTGAGGCGCCACATGCTGGGAGGCAGCGGTTGTCACTTGTTTTTGGTTTCTTATTTTTGTTTTTAGTTTTATTTTTAGTTTTTCTTATTTTCTGGTTTTGACATAACTCTTGTTTCAGGTACTTATTATGGAAGGAGCATATTGGAGCAATGGATATGATTTTCAACCTCCTCAATACTATGACAATTTCCTACCATCTATTGGATGCAATCAAAACCAATTTATTGGCTATGATGCATATCCTAGAGAACCTTATGGTGATTTTCATACATACCAACAACAACCTTGTAGTGGGTATGTAAGTCAAGCACCTAGGTGGGATAATTCTACTTCTAATTGGCTTTATTCGAGTTGTATGCAGATTTTGAATGGATTACAAGACATGCAACAAAGGCTAGACCAACTTGACCGTGATAGAGAGAACGTCGCACAAACCAATTTTTGGAACATTTCTTCTTACCCGACTCCAGATCGTAGTTATGATCATTCACCCAATCAAAGGGAAGAGTCATGGGAAAGAAAACCTATTGTAGCCAGTGGTGGTAAGCGTGTGAACGTCAAGAAACTTGCGCATAAATTATACAAGTTGGAAGATGATGGAGCCTCGGAAGAGCTTGTCGATGAAATTAGTAGGACCATTCATATGGAACTTAAACGACGTCGTGATAAGGGTTGGGAAACCGACGACGATTCTTATTATGGAGAGTCCGAAAATGAAGACGATGATGATTGTGTTAAAAAGGGCCAACCTTTGGAGATATTTGATGACATTAGTGTAGTTGACTCAACTCTTGATCTTTATAATGATCAAGCACCTATTCAAAAGGTACATGAGTATGATGAAACTAGTGTTTTAAAGAACTTTGCAACAAGGTTTGAGTCTAATGAAGAGGAATATGTTGAGAGTGTGACCGATATGACCAATATTGTGGAAGACCCAATTGAGCTTGCATATGATTATAATGATGATGTTTATGTCGAAACTTTGGTTAAGGCATAAACGGACGAAGAATGGTTTCAAGGTTTGATAGAGGACCATGATATAAAAGAGGTGAATAATTCACTTGAGTTTTTCAAGGATGAAGAGGATTCCGTGATACAAGAGATTGTGCAAGGTTTGTCTAACCCTTTGCCTATTGTTTCTTATCCTTTACCTCTTATTGGTTTGAATGTATGTGCTTCGAGAATATTGTTGAATGACTTTGTTTCTCGATATCCTCCATTAGAGATACTTGATTCTCATACTATGCAGGTTTTGGAACAAGAAACCGTGGTAGTCCCCGACTTCTATATTCTTTATACACTTCCAAGTGTGGACAAGAATAAGTGTGGGGGAAGCTTTTATCGTTTCATAGCTTCATTTCTGTTTTATATTACTAATATTTGTGTGAAGCTAGTGTTTGCAAAACAGGTTCTATGGAAGGATCCCCAACTTTTCAGATTGTTGGTATATGGGGAATGAATCTTGCAAGGATATAGTCGGGCTGACGACTTTAAACCAAGCGCTACATGGGAGGCAACCCATAGGTTTTGTATCTCTTATCTTTTATTTTATTTTATTGTCTTGTATTACTTTTTCTTGTCGCATATCATTATAAGATTTCCCACCTTGACTTTCTTTAGACGATTCAATTTACATTGAGGACAATGTAAAGTTTAAGTGTGTGGGAGTGGTTAAGGATTTGCATTGTAAATTTTTCAAAATTTTCAACTTTTGTGTAAAATAGTGAATAAAAACTCCAACTTGTGGTTAGTTTAGAGTCACATAGTATACATGTCGCTAAGATTACATCGAGATTCTCATAAGAGTGACTGAACTCAGAGATGACAGAGAACATGATCGGGTTTCTTACTTGTATGAGAGTTAAAGTTGGATTTAACCATCCCAGTGGCAAATAAGGTGCAGACTGAATTCGGTATTAGAGTAGTGATCCCCTATAGTGGAGACTACCCATGTTACATAATGTGAGGCACCGACCTTCAATTCTTTGTACCTGTCTAAATATGTACCTTTAGAGTGTGTGTCACCGTACGTAAACTCCGGTTAGAATGGTGAGCTACCCAACCTCCCACCATAGAAGCACTATTTTGATCTCTTGAGTGCTATTTTTATCAACCATGATGGTGACATCGAATTGGTAACTTACATACCACTTGTAATCTTGTTCGCAGTTAGCACCATCCACTTTATCTCTCTCTACACAACAGGTCCATAGAAACACCATCATCAACAACAAGAGGAGCATCACAAATTCAAAGGAAAGTTGAAAACGTTCAAGGTTTACAAGCAACATCACAGAAATGAGCAGATTTCAGATTCAAGTAAAGCAACAAGACAAGGAGCAAAATTTTTACAAGTTGAAGACTTATATACAAAAGCGAAGATTATCAAGATGAGAGTTCAAGAAGTTTTTAATATCGAGACATACAAGTTGTGAAGAATCAAGCGGTAAAGTACTTACACCATGGCCATTTGTACTTATTTTATTTTTATTTTCAGTTTGTATTTCTCTTGTCTCAATTAAAAAAAAAAAATTAAAAAAAAAAAAATTAAAAAAAAAAAAATTGAAAAAAGAAAAGAGACAAGAGAAAATTTTGTTAGGTTCATTATTAGTTTTATTATTTTGTTTTGTGTCCATTTTGTATTTGTTTTAGTTTTCTTGTCTCATAAAAAAAAAGAAGAGAGACAAGAAAAATTTATTGTATCATATTTTGGGTTTGTATAGTTCGTTTTTAGTTTGTATTCTTTCAATAAAGCCAATGGAAAAAGGAATATCTACAATGAAGTTTCAAGCAATAAGGATTTAGAGGAAAAGAGAGTTACATTGTCAAGATTCTACGAAGTTCAAGAGTTATCATCAAGAGTTGAAGACCGAAGATGAAGATGAAGACACCGATTGAAGACCGAAGACTTTTCTATGGATGCTGTGAGAGTGGTGCTAGATGCACATCGAACGGATAACGAGGTAAGTAAGCATATTCCCACCTTCGTTAAGTGGTTGATTTCCTTTCTTAGAGATCGTCATAAAAAAGGGTTTTCAAAAATGAATTAAAAGATGTGGGTTTTAAAACGATTCGGAGGGTTTTTGCCTTCCTACCATTCAACGTGTCGCAGGATTCTCTCTTCATTCCTACCTGGACACATGTGTGACCCATAAAAAGCTGTTTATTATTGAGAGCAACTTCATAAAACCCTTTCTTGTGAGGCAGAGTCGAGACTTTCGATCACTCCGAACCCGAATTTCTTTCGATAAGGGATGGTTATTTCTCTCTCAACTTTTAAGGATGAGAATGTGTTCATTTATGTGTCTAACTTCTTATGACTAGTGTGCAGAATTTCTATGTCTTCTTAGCGCGTTGGATGCTATTATTACGGAGAACTAGTAAGTTGGAAAAATAGGTTTTTTGGGTATATCTCTAGTAATCCCTCACGAGACTATAACTCGTCCACTAGGGACACCTAGGGGTTTAAAGGCTTGTTATTTATGCTAAGAATAACCGTAGCCTCGACGACACGATGTTGTTGTATTTTAGTTTTGTTTTGTTTGCTCGAGGATTAGCAAAGATCAAGTGTGGGGGAATTTGATAGGAGCCTAAAATACATCTTTTGAATATCATTTTCTTATGCTTTTCTTTAATATTTCTCTTGTATTATTTGTATATTACGCTTTATTTGCATTTTGCAGGTACTTTGGAGTCGTGCGATAAAAAAGATGCAAAACGGAGCTTAATTCATCGCTTAGAGTCATTGGGCGTTGGCGGAGCTGAAGTAGAGAAACAACATGGCTTTAAAGTGTCAAAACAGATGTTACTCGATGATTTCAGTTGGGACTGATAAATACAGACAGGCACTCGTTAAGGGCCACCATTTCAACTTCAACTTATACAGGGAAATCCAGGTTGAAATTCAAATCAACTCATGGCCAAAGTTTGTTAATCACTGCACCGGTCTCTCTCTCTCTCTCCCGTGGCTGCACCAAGACCTGCCGCTGGTGCCAGCTCGTGTAAGTACTTGCCATGGGTTAATTGGGTGTGAATCAAGGAAGCAAGGACACGGTAGATTTGCTGGGTTTAGGTACAAGCTGGAAACGCAGGGAAGAACTTCAGTTTACTGCCACTGAAATTGGAGGTGACTAATTCATGAACGGAGAAGATTAGCAAGCTTATACGAGTCTGGCAGTATATAATGAAGATTAATGGTGATTTGATGTCCTGAATGGCCTAGAAAATATGGGTTTGTTTTACATTTGAATTCTTAATAGGGAAGGAATGATTTGGGTGGCTCTCAATATGCAGCCAATACACAACTATCGTCAGTTTGCAAACTGCACACATGGTGTTTGTGTAAAGGCCTGAACGAGTATTTTTCACAACTGAAATTCCAGCTGCAACCAGCTTACTTCCTCCGAGTATTTTATGGGTTCTGGTAAGTATTTGATAAGAAATAGGAGAAGTTTTTCAAGTTGAAGTAGAGAAGGAACTTGAGTATATCTCGAATTCAAGAGGGACGAGGAAATGGGAATGAAATTGAGTTGTTGCTGCTGAGTTTTGAACTGAAACATGGAAGAGAGATGGACTGTTGCCATCAGATGAGTGGTCGCGTTTGAGAAGTTGAGACATGATTTAGAAGCTGTGAAAATTATGGGCAAGGTGGTATAAGGAGCAATACTGAGAAATGTAAATGGATATGAATTGCAGAGATGGAGCTGTGATGAGTGCACTGCAAAAGGGAAGTGAGGCGAGGCTGTGAAGAGCAAAGAATGAATTGAACCTGCAGAATGCTGTGTATGCGAAGTACAGGAAATGGAGAATGGTTGATGCTGTTAGTCTTAGATTCCAGGTGATGGTTGGATTGGTAGTGCTTTTGATTGCTGCTGGGAATGAGGACGGAATTGATATGGGAAATGAAAGAGAACTGAGTTGGTGATGATGTTGTGTCTGGAGTCAGAAATTGCGGTCAAGAGCAGAGACAAGGAATGAATGTTAAGCTGCAGGTGATGGATATGATGCTATGGGTCACACTGGCTAGTACAGGGAAGATGAGAGTCTGGTGCTGCTACCGAAGCTGGATTTGGTGTTGTTGGTTCGAGAGACTGGAGTTTTAGACTTGCAGCCTTATGCAACTGGTAGTATTGGAGTTGATACTACATGAAGTTGTACTGAGGTGATAACTTGAGGTTGTGGCCTGTGCGTGATGAAATGAAGAATTGGTTGAGCTCATGTGATGTTGGGCACTCGAATCTGGAGAATTTGGCAGTGATATTGGAACTCGCTGTGCTGGTAATTGCGGATGTATGTGCTGTTAAAATTCAAGTTACAAGGAAGAATGGATTTGTTGGTACTAAGCACGCAGGTACGCAGGGAAGCTTATTGCTTTTGTTGGTGGTTGCCTTAGTTGTGCACTTGCAGGTTGGTTTCAGTACATTGAAGGTGATGGGGTTCGAGCTGCGCTGGTTGTGTGCTGGTTGCGACTTAAGCTGAAGTAGAGACAAGATGCTGAGATGCGAGACCTGTTTCTGTACGGCGACTTGAAGTTGGTGGTACCGCAATGGCTAGGCCCGGTGGATGCAAAGGAGGCATGGACCTATGGATGTAGCAGGGAATGAGTTGAAATTGCAAAAGGTGTATAATGGTGTTAAATTGGTGTTGATGGTGAAGGGCATGTTGTTAGTAGCTGCCAGACATGATGCTGTGAGTCTGGTGTATGAGATTTGGCATTGCAGGAGGATATGGGAAGGTGCTGTTGTTTGATGCTAATCAATGTTGAAGACAAAGATCAGACTGAAAGCTACAGGCGCATTGTGAATTCGTTCGACTGCCGAAGAGAGTGATGTGCAACAGGCATTTGCTGCTATGATTGATGGTGCTGCTGATGGAAGTATGAAGTTGTGTAAGCTGTTTACAGGGTAGCTGTGGTGTTGGAATGAGGACATTAGAGCTGCAGATTAGTGTATGTGAATTTGTGCTGTCAGTTCCATGGAACCGATTTGACTCAACCCAGTGAGTTAGGTGACGTGACTCAGACCAGATGGACTTGGTTCTGTTTTGAATGGGCTTCACTCATGGGCTATCTGAAGCGACCTAAGGCAGAGAGTATTGTAGGATCCAAATATCGCACAACACATTTTATTAGTGTGCGAGATTTAATTATTTTCTTAGCTTGAGAGAATATAGCAGAGCTTGCGAAATTATAGATAGAGAGAGAGAGCCTGCGAGATTATAAGGAGATCTTGAGAGAATGTAGCAGAGCCTGAGAGAATATGAGTTGTATGTGAGCTGTCATCCACTATGTAAACACCTATATAAAGAGAAAGGCTGGAGAGAGAAAGGGGGGACACATTTTTTGGTAAGAGAGAGAGAGATATTTTTGGAGAGAGGTATTTTTAGAGAGAGATTATTATTTTTCTTTATCATCTTCTTCCCTTAAAACTAGAATGAGAGCTCCAAATACTCATTAATGGAGTCCCAATGTAGTACTTATGTAATTTCAATAATCATAGTGAAAAACATTAACCCGTGGATGTAGATCACATTGATCGAACCACGTAAATTCTTGTGTCTCCATTTATAATTTTAGGATTTTATCTTTATTTTCATACCAAATAAGTTTAGATCTAGAAATTATTATCAAGATATGACGAGGGGTGTGTTGTGGGATTTCCGGCAACTACATTTTGGCGCTAGAAACACTACCTGTTGTTTGTTGGATTAAGAGAGATTCAAAGAAATTACTTACTGTGCATCTGGATCTACAAAGTTCAAGGGAGAAAACGGAAGTTTCAACCAGAGATTTTTATCTCCAGCAAGAAATATCATCAGTCATTCAGAAATCAGATGTGGAGATGTCCAACGAGGAAACGAAAATTGATAATGTCAATACGAAGTTAAGCATGGATTCACTATAGAAGAACATCCTAGCAACTGGAATACTTAACCAACGACCATCCAAACTCATCGGGCAGCAAGGAAAAAAGAATTCTGGTAAAGAAATATTCATAGGCGAAGACAAAACTTCTCATACTGACAGGAGGATACTGGGAAATATCTAACATTGGAGCGAATGGCAAAGGGAGGAAAGAATAAACAATTGATGACGAGATATCACTTACACAGGAGAAGAAAAAATAAAATGGTGAAGGACGAGAGAAATATGCTTTGTGCGATCATCTTTGCACGGCAGTAGGTGATTTGTTAGTGACGAATGAAGTATAAAAGAAATTATCAGGAGATAGAAAAGCTTCTCAAAACTAATGGGCGAAGTTAAAGACAAAGTATCAGACGAAAAGTTTCTTCAAACTCGCAAACAGAAAGTAAAGAAGTTAACAGAATGTAAAAAAGTAAATAGGAAGTAAAGAAGAAATACTTCATCTGAAATAAGAGTATAATGAAGAGAAGATCAACGGAAAATGATGAGTAGTCCACTTCGCAAGCTTACTACTGTTTCATCAAAATGATTTACGAAGATGAAGAACAGAGATTACTTCAACAAAATCCAATGAAGACGAGAGAGGGAGATATTGATGAGCAGAAGGAAGATCAACGAAAGGCAGTGAAAAATGAAATCCAAACCAAGCTGCATCAACAATCTGCTATAAAAGGGATTAGAACACAGTAAAAACAAAAAGTAGCTCGAAAAGATCTTCCCAAAAAACCAGCACGATGGAGAAAGGTAGCAGAGGTGAAAGAAAAGAAAAGGACGAGTACTCATCTCGCACGTGAATTGATTCCTAGCTAGAGAACCCAACTCAACAACGCAAAGAAATGATTAACTAGCGAGAAGAGAATTAGTTTCGAAGAAATAAACTTGCGAAATAAACACCCGGAACAACTCGTCTCGCAAAGAAGGACAACTTATAAAAGGAGTCAGCCAATACAGAACCAAGGCTAAAAACACGTCAATCCATCTACACGAAGATGAAGATAGGAGAGCAAAGATCAACCAGTTTAACTCGAATTGAAGGAGAATACGAGAAGGTGTGATAAAATTCATCTCGTTAGCAACAATGATTATCGTATGTACGTAAAGTAAGGGAAGGAATACATCATCAGGAACAATCACTCAACGAGGCAATAGTTCACTTCGCTGCAACATCATTAGCGAAAGAAGAATTTACAGAAAATCAGTTATAATTTGACCAAAAGTTCTGTTATTCCGGGAAAAACCAAGGAAAAATGATAGCTTGTGAAATACACAAAGACGTAAGCAAATAAATTTGCTAGAATCCATCTTACATACTCTGATGTTCAGATTACTCTAGCGAAGACAACAACTCATCTCGTCAGGAATTATGGCGAAGAATACTTCATAAGTTAAACTGTAAGGCAAACCAACGAACAAGCAAAGTAATTATCCCAAGAAAGACTTTACTAGCAAGGAAAGAAATACAAGCGATCCAAAGAACCCAAAGAAGGTGACAGAGAGCCTAGTACTTGGAAGAGTTGCCTCGTGCATAAACTCCAAAGAAGAAATGAAACCAAAGCTGCAAATTCCGAGTACAAATACGGAAATTTCAGTGTAAACTTCTTATTTTCAGACAACACAATCTCATGACAGCCCCAAAAATCAAGAGAGAAAATGGAATGATGAAATCAAATGAAGATATCAATGACTTGAACTAAAGGGACGTCAGTAAGTAAGATGATAAAGGCTCAGTTCGCCAACAATATTCAAAGAGTTTCATGAATTTAACTCGCAAAGACCTAATAAGACATATCCAACTCGTCAACTTGATACTCCACCAGACAAATTTAAATATGCAGCTTCGCAAAGACCTAATCCATCCACCTATCAAAAGTTACACACTCGGGCTTGTTGATCAGTTCAAACTCGAATTTTATCAAATCCAATAACTCAAAATGCCAAGAGAAAGACAAACAAAAGCCAAAGAAACATCAGCAAAGAAAAGATACAGTAGAGACAACTACTTCGTCATTAAACTCCGAGAATCAATTTTATGACCAGCCCCAGCGAGGGTCTCGCAGAGTGAGATAATATCATGAAATCAATAGAAGGAATTACCAAGGGAGAAAGAAAGAAGAGAAGGAAAAGAGATCAAGAGAAGTACAGCTAAGGCATCAATGAAAGGGACAAAGGCAGAGAAACACAAGTTCAAAAAAGAAGAAGAAGGTTAACAAAGATGATATCTCGTCATTACAATTCAACCATCTCGCTATATCATCAAGAAGAAGAACCTTAACTAACAAGTGATTTCTATAGAAGTTAAGCTAACCTGCGAAGAAGTGTTGCGAAGCTTACTGATAAGAGTTATCACGTGAAGGCAAACTTTAAGTTATAAATCACAAAGGATGATAAAGAAATAATAATAGATATGAAGCTTACCAAACCAACACAAATAAAGGACAGTACAAATGGTTCAGGGTGTAGCCAATGAGCTTGAAGACGCAAGATCGAATCCCATCAAGTATATTTTTTTTCGCAGATTTTGAAAAGCAAAGGAATGAAGTTATCAATCAAAGAAAACCGTTATTCCATTATGCCGCAAACAGAATGTATCACAGTTGGTGTTGAGCGAAGATAACAAGACTAGTATCACGCGTTCGGATCCCTAATCAAGTTTAGTTTCTCGCAAATTTTTGAAATCCTAAAGGTAAAGAAATGGAATAGAGTCACAGCACTATGTGTTTCTTTCGCACACAACAAGTGGTACAGATGGTCAGAGAAGAAGTGTTGCGAACTAGAGGGCATGGGTTCAATTCTCCCTACTACCAAATAATTTTTGCTTCGCAGATATTCATTTTGCAGAGTTGGCCTTTGATTATTTTGCAAAGAAGAAGAGTCGATCATTATTTCGCAAAGAATGATTGAAAGAATGGTGAAATGACAGAAATGAAAGAATAAAGAAACGCGAAAATTTCGCAGAGACATAAGAATGGGACGAACCTTTATGGCGTACACCCTAGTTCGCGAATAAAATTTCGCAAGAGGCAAATGTAAGACCTAAAGTGCGTCATATAAGGGGGTATCTCTTGACATGGCTCAGGGAAAAGGTTACACCGCCCGGAACCCGAGTCATGGAGATTTGGGGTCAATAAAGCCCATCCAGAGAGGTACCTTGGATTTCCAACTATATATATAAGGTTATACTGGTTGGACGGCCGAGGGCCTCTTTTAAGGATTCAGCGTATGATCAAGGCGCCGAGGTACACGGTTGAGCCAAGAGTGCCTGGGGCATTTGAAGTGTCTCAGCCATTCTTGGCAAGTCTTGGCATATGTTGCACTCGGCCCGAAGAAAACTCCACTTAGGGTGCAGTCTCGTAACCATAAGCCCTATAGGTAAAAGGGATAAGAGGCTGCGAAAACAACCGGTTGTTGCTAAGACCGGATGGGAGGAGCTAGTCTTGTATGGCCGATGTACGCCTCCTTGAAGGGGCAACCAGGAGATGATAAGGGCGGCACCCTCCATTAGGGAGCTGATAAGTGTCTTAAGACGCAAATGTCATGAGGCTTTATTTTCGCAAGAAAATTTAGGCTTGTCATATTTGTGCGATGATCCTGAAGAGGCAATAATACAAAATGCGAGGGTAAGATGAGATCAATGGGTCTTTACATGAAAGTGTAAAGACGTCCTGCGATTTCGTCGCAAGACGGCAATGTCATGGGGCTTCATATTCGCAAGAATTTCTAGGCCTGTCATATTGTCGCAACAAAAACATCTCGCAGAGGCAACAATACTAAAGAAATGATAAGGCAAGATCAATGGGTCTTTACATGAAAGTGTAAAGACGTCCTGCGATTTTGTCGCAATGACAAGAGGTGGCAAAATAAAACCTTTAACTAGGAAGGCAAAATAAGACCACACAAGAAAATGAGTAAGCAAATAAGCTTACGAAAATGATTATATGCAAACAAATAAGTTTGCAAATATATACATGGAAATGAGTTTGAGACAGCGAAAATAACAAAGGAGTATTATTCAGAATCTCTTAGCAGTACTATTTAGAATCTCTCAAGAGTGTTATTCAGAATCTCTCAGGATATTATTCAGAATTTCGCAGAGGTATTCATAATTTCGCAGAAGTATTCATAATTTCGCAGAGGTATTCATAATTTCGCAGAAGTATTCATAATTTCGCAGAATAAGTCAGAATTTCTCAGAATGTGATTATTTTGCAAAATGTGGTTATTTCGCACAATTATTTCGCAAAATTATAAGCAACTTGAAGAGATCATACTATCGCATGGGCACAAAGCATGAGACAGAGGCAAGATAAGAATAAAGAAACAATTCGCTCATTCAACATTTTCTCAAGGATTCTACCTTCATAGATAAAGAACAGAGGCAACTATGGATTACCAAGAAAACATTTTATGTTCTTTATCTTCTCGGCAAGAATCATTTCCAAAATGGACAAGAATTCTCACCAAAAATGAAGTAATAATTTCGCATGATGGACAAGAATTCTCACCAAAAATGAAGTAATAATTTCGCATGATGGACAAGAATTCTCACCAAAAATGAAGTAATAATTTCGCATGAGTAGAGGCAATACTTATTACTCACATTCAAGGATGGATACTTCATATACTTCTTCAAGGATACTTCGTACTTCATACTTATTATACTTCTTCAAGGATGCTTCATACTTCATATACTTCAAGATGATACTTCTAATTACTTTTCAAAGCTTCGGAACTTCGCAAAAGAATAGAGGCAAGTACGTACTTTTCAAGTCCAGTATTCTTTCGCTCATTCCTTCATCAACAAAGATCAAATATTACTACAACAACAAATTTTTCCTTAAAGATCGCTCTTCAAGCAATATTCAGGGAAAAAGAGGCAAGATGTAGGATCCAAATATCGCACAACATATTTTATTAGTGTGCGAGATTTAATTATTTTCTTAGCTTTAGAGAATGTAGCAGAGCTTGCGAAATTATATATATAGAGAGAGAGCCTGTGAGATTATAAGGAGAGCTTGAGAGAATGTAGCAGAGTCTGAGAGAATATGAGTTGTATGTGAGCTGTCATCCACTATGTAAATACCTATATAAAGAGAAAGGCAGGAGAGAGAAAGGGGGGACACATTTTTTGGTAAGAGAGAGAGAGATATTTTTGGAGAGAGGTATTTTTAGAGAGAGATTATTATTTTTCTTTATCATCTTCTTCCCCTAAAACTAGACTGAGAGCTCCAAATACTCATTAATGGAGTCCCGATGTAGTACTTATGTAATTTCAATAATCATAGTGAAAACATTAACCCGTGGATGTAGATCACACTGATCGAACCACGTAAATTCTTGTGTCTCCATTTATAATTTTAGGATTTTATCTTTATTTTCATATCAAATAAGTTTAGATCTAGAAATTATTATCAAGATATGACGAGGGGTGTGTTGTGGGATTTCCGGCAACTACAAGTATATAAAAGGGATATTTCTTTACACATGATTTTTATCTCGGGGGGGAATATCTTATCTTTGGCCTCTACTTTTGGTTCTAGGGTTTAGAAACATGATAGGTTTTCTCTTCCTTCTTGTTATGAACTCCATGAACATGAGCTAGATTATTATTTTTGGTTATGGATAAAGTTGATTTCACATAACATGAATCCTTGTTTGATATATTAGTTTTGTCTCAGTATTATCGTTTATGATTCACCATTAATATTGTTATATGAGTTGAATGCTTGTTTAGTCGAGTCGCGAATCGATTGAGTTTGCTTTCATCTTTATTGTTAGATTAGGGTTATTATACGCAAAAGTGATAATTCCTGATTGCAAGTAGCATAAATATGATTATAGTTTGTAGTGATATATTCTTATGATCATATGTGAACCATAACCTTTGTTAAATCGGATTAGTGCTTTTACACGTTCGATTGCTTTGATTGGCCTGATTTCATAGAACTTAACGCATCTAGGGAATTAAACTTGATTAGTGCTTTTACACGTTAGGTTATTCTCTAAGATAGAATTCATGTTCGCATCTTTTAATGTGTTTGTTGATGACAAGAGGAGATTTGCGGGATATACTTGCGGTCAAGGTATTCTAGGGCCTTTGATAAAAGTTGAGATTAAAATATCAATTCTAGTTATTAAGACAAGAACATGTTTGTGAATGAAAACGAATCCTTAACCAATACCTTCACATCTTGATTTGCGTGTTTACTTTTTATTATTTTGCCTTTATTTTATTTTCGTTTATAAAAATCATAAAACCCCCCTTGTTTTATATAGGAAACCGAAACATATTGACAACCAAGACCTCTCTGTGGGAACGATCCTTTCTTGCCCTTGCTTCATTATATATTTTGAGTAGTAAGAAAGTGTAATTTATTTTTGACGCCTACGACAGCGATCAGGTACCTGCTAACATGGCTCAGGGAAAAGGTTACACCGCCTATGGAACCTGAGTCATGGAGAATTGGGGTCAATAAAGCCCATCCAGGAGAGGTACCTTGGATTTTCAATCTAAGCTTATGACTTAGGTTGGACGACGGAGGGTCTCTTCTAAGGAGTCAGCATTTGACCAAGGCGCCGAGGTACACGGTTGAGCCAAGAGTGCATGGGACATTTGAAGTGTCTCGGCCATTCTTGGCAAGTCTCGGCATATGCTGCACTCGGCCCGAAGAAAACTCCACTTATGGTGCAGTCTCGTAACCATAAACCTTATAGGCAAAAGGGATAAGAGTCTGCGAAACCAACTGGTTGTTGTTAAGACCGGACGGGGGGAGCTAGCCTTGTATGGCAGAAGTACACCTCCTTGAAGGGGCAACCACCCTCCATTAGGGAGCTGATAAGTGTCTTAAGACCCAAATGTCATGAGGCTTTATTTTCGCAAGGAAATTTAGGCTTGTCATATTTGTGCGACAATCCTGAAGAGGCAACAATACAAAATATAAAGATAAGACGAGATAAATAGGTCAGTACATGAAAATGTAAAGACGTCCTTCGATTTCGTCGCAAGACGGCAATGTCATGGGGCTTTATTTTCGCAAGAATTTTTAGGCCTGTCATATTGTCGCAACAAAAATTTCAAAGAAAAGGTTAAGGCAAGGTCAATGGGTTTTTGCATGCAAATGCAAAGACGTCCTGCGATTTTGTCGCAATGACAAGAGGTGGCGCAATAAGACCTTTAACTAGGAAGGCAAAATAAGACCACATGATTCAATAAAAGATTTATAAAAACTAATTATCATTTATGCAGGTCATCCATCGCAAGAAATATAATGAGAGGCAGTATGGGAATTATTCAACAATGGACATTATCTTTCTCGCAAATAAACACAATAATAAAGAAATAAGTGCACCTCATAGAGGACTGAAATACATCATATGCAAGAAGTTATGTAGGTGAAGAGGTTCAAAGAAATAAAATTACAAAAGAAGTTCAACTCTCAACATCAACTTTTTCGCAAGAAGGAGATAATGGACATCCTTCATTAATTTTATCACTCTCGCTAGCTTTCTTGATCTCGCTAGCTTTCCCAGCTTCGCCAGTTCTTCCTTCATTTTGGTTTGTTTCAATTTCTCCTCCATCTGGATTATTATCAACACCTTCATCATTTGGAGGAATCTCTTCTTCATTTGCGAAATCTTCGCCAATTTCATAATGATAATCGCTGTCCGGAGTACCGGGGACTTCATCATCATCTACTTCCAAAGGCTCGATGGATACAGGGGAGAGAGATTTGGATAATAAAATTCCATTCACAATAACTTCATCCCTAAGATGAACTTGTCGAAGAAGTGCCTTCTGGTGATTCCTACTTTGGATATCTTTGGAGTAAGAGAGATAATCAAGTCTTCTTTCTGCCCGATCGCGAGAACGAGCAAGACAAGTAGCACGTAATGCATTTTCTTTGTGAATCTTGGCGAAGTTAGATTCCAAAGTAGAAAGAGAGGAGCGAAGATCTTTCTCAGATTCTGCAAAAACAAAGAATAAAGAAAATCATATAGGCGAAAGATTCGCAAGGAAGACATAATAAAAAGACTTAACAAAGAAAAAATGGTCGAGGCAGTCAAATTTTATGACTACCTTCCTTTTGCGAGATAAGATATTGAGTTAAAGCCAAGAAATCTGTTTCTCAAGTGATCCATGGCATTGTCAAACTTATCACCAACCAAGACTTTCAAATAGAGATCGTAAATTTTTTTCATTAGAAATAAGTAAGGTGTTTTGCTTCGCAAGAGAGGTGTAGGATTCTTCTAACTTGGAATATTGATCATTGATTTGACTTGCTTTTATGCTTAAAGCTATTCTACCTTGAATAAGTTTATCTCTCTCCTCAGAAGATGAATCTGTTACTTCTTTGAGTTTATTTCTCAATGAGCAGAGAGATCGTTCTTGATCATTACATACTTTTTGGCAAATGTTAAGTTCTTGCGAAGAGATCGCCACCTTATTCAAAAGAACTCGTTTCTCCTGAGATAGGGTTTGATTCTCATCTGATAAAGTTTCCAACTCCAGATTAGCTTTAGTCAAAAATTAAGAGAGGCGAGACAATTCATTACTTAATAAATTTTGATTTTGGACTAATTGAGCATTCTCCTTGGTAATGTTATCTATTTGATCAACAGAATACGTATGAAGATTATCTAATTGGTTATATTGATCCATCCAAGCATCTCTATCCATTCGGGCTTCCTCGGCAACGGATTCAAATTGATATATCTCCATTTTTCGTTTCTGGTTTAGAGCTTAAAAGGGGAGTAGAGATTTCAAAAAAAAAAAAAAAAAAAAAAAAAACAGATTTTCACCTTTTAGTTCCTCATTCTTCCTGCGAAGATTATCACGATCCAGCGAAACGTTTTGAAGTTTTTGATTCTCAAGATGAAGAGTGTCACATTTCAAGGTCATAGCTTGGAGGTTACTTTTCAAAGCTTCAACTTCCTTCTCCAAAAATGTTTGCGAAACCATTCTATCAGAGCCAAAATATTTACTTACAACCTCGCAGACACCAAATTTGATAGGATCAGTGGAAGCTTTCTTGACATCATCGAGAAGGGCGGATAAAACTTGAAAGCAATATCCATCCCTTCCAAATTTTCTTTAGTAAAAGGGAGAGATTCAGATGATGAAGCGATGATGGCAGAAGGTGGGAGAGTTGAATCATCTTTCGCCATAGGTATGTCATCGGAAGACGAGATTTGATGAAGGTTAATGACTGGGGTTGAGGCAATGTTAAGAGAAGAGGCATGGACAGTAGAAGAAGAAAGGGGTTCATTCGCAACAGGGTTATTGTGAGGAATTTCATTTATAGAAAGATTAGTTACATGGGATGAATCTGCAGCGACATTTTCGCAAATGAGAAGAGGGGATTCCGCTTGCGAAGATGTCGCAGGAGGTGTTGAAAGCTTAAACAAAGGAAATGAAACAGCTGTTTCAATATTTTTAGGATGGCGAGGTTTTTTGGGGGGCCTCTCGACATTTGCATCACCCTGCGAATCACAAATTATATAAGAAACAGAGGCAACAATATTGTTATTAAAAGAGTAAGTGTTTCTTAATACCTTGTTATTCGCAGGCTTCCTTTTGTTCACAACGAGTTTTTGCTGCGAACTCTTGGGAACATTAGGGTTTTGAATTGTAAACTTGGTGCTGGAAGTGTTTTTGCTGAAACAGAAACAGTATGGGAATTATCTAAACATGAAAAATATTAAATAAAATAATTTCAGTAGAGAAAATTAATTTTAAGAAGATCAGTTTCAGCAAAATAAACAAACCTTGATGGCTCCATGAGAACAGTAGCAGAAAGATGAAGAGGGATTTATGAAAAGATGAACAGTGAAAAAATTACAGACGACAAA
This sequence comes from Papaver armeniacum, assembly GCA_023531295.1. Classification (NCBI taxonomy): domain Eukaryota; kingdom Viridiplantae; phylum Streptophyta; class Magnoliopsida; order Ranunculales; family Papaveraceae; genus Papaver; species Papaver armeniacum. Next base: position 42,879 of record JAJJWW010000823.1, on the reverse strand, counting down.
AAGAGGATTTACAGATGAAGAAGACGAAGTAAAAGAAAGAAGACATTTTTACGATGGATCTCTTCTTAAATAGACAAAAAATGATGACCGGTTAGCATTTAAAGTGCCGGTGAAAAGGGGAAAATTTAACACGTGTAAACGGTTATGCTTAATTTACGGAATCTTGTCGGCAGAAAGAAATGAACAACTGCGGCATTTTGAAAGTGTTAGTTCTCATGACATTCTCTCCTTCGCAGAGAAGACATGAGAAGAGGCAAGATGTAGGATCATAATATCGCAACACCAACGCCCTTGTGAAATCCATAAACGACACATTGCGAAGACATCGCAGACGAGTAATATAAATGACGCAACGGATGACGACAGCCTGAACACGACAAAGATGTGAAGACCTAGCGAGATTTAGGAGTGTTGCGAGATTTTATATTTGTACACTTGCGAGAATGTCGCAAGTCAGATCCGAAAATAAAGGACAGCTTAGCTGTCATCCACTATGTAATGTCCTATATAAAGAGCCGAATAGGCTTATGAAAAGAGGGAGATCTTTTTCGAGTGAGGAGCAAGTTATTAGGAGAGAGAAAGTTTAGAGCGGTTGTAATGTCCTTTGCTTATTTTACTTTCCACCTTGTAATATTAGTGAGTTTTAATCAAGAAATAATATAATTGTTCATCTTCAAATGGCTTGATTGTGTGAATTCTTGTGAGGGGTGTAGTGTGGGATTTCCTGCTACTACAAGCTTTACCATAGGATGATCGTGTAGTGAGATCCCGGATCAATGTAGACTCCACGGAAATGGAAGAAAGTCTACGGAGCAGAGAACCCAGAAGTAAGGACTACAGGATGTTAGCGAATGACGTGCAGTCCCCAGCCGTTTCTTTGGTGAGTTGTTATCGCTTCTTGTATCATGAATTTGCCCGTGCAATTAGGATCACGAGACCAAGGTTTGTTATTTCTTTTCAGACTTTTGCTCCATCGCTTGACGGTCTTCAACTTGTTCCCGGGCAAACAATTCATGAATCCAGCACTGATGAAGAAGTCACTGTAAGTATCTTTTTCGTGCAGGTGATCGTGGCATATACTTGAATGAAATAATAATAATTGTTGTTGATGAATCCAGGAATAAATCATTGTAGATAAGCAGCATGTTGATGAAGCGTGCTCTTCTTTGGGATATGGGAATATGGATAATTCCCGAAATCCCGAACCGAATGGAGATAGCGGCGTTTCCAATGGAGATTCCGGCATTGCCGAGCCTTCAAATGATTTAGAGACTCCCCTAGTAAGTATATCTCCTGTAATCTCTTCATAGAAGTATGAAATTGCTGATTTGTGAATGAATGAATGAGAATCCATGTGAGTATACGAGTAATTTTGCTGAAATACGTCACCAGAAAATTTCAGACTTCAGCCTTTTAGCAAAAACACCGTAGAATCTTCGTTCGAAGTCGGATTTTCGCGATCTGCATATGTATATTCAAGCCCAGAAAATTTCCAAGTTTTAGAGAAGAATCTTTTTGAGTTTTGAGCATGTTTAGGGCCTGAAAAAGGCGAAACAGTAAACTTCCAAGAGACTTTTAGAACTTTTACAGATTGTATGTTGTCCAATTTTTCCGCCACATATCCTTGCTCGTTTCTTCAATTGCTTTGAATTTTGGATATGTTGAAGAGAACATCCATACGAAGAGAATGGTATATAACCCATCCCTAGATTCTTCACCAATTTCTCCCAGCTCGTAGGTTTGTACAGGACAATGTAAAATCATCTCAAACGAGCTTACTGTAAAACACTCATGTTGTGTCTTTAGACCATTTGCTGGTGTCTTGAACGGTTGGTGAAGGAGTTTAATGTCATTGATCTATTTGATATCATGACCCTTTGATTGATACATGAGCATGGTGCTTGCAGTGCCATTTTGTTTCTGTCAGTCGTAGAAACATCACTTCTGAAAACCTGGTCACGGGACCATAACTGAGGTTGCTCTCAAGAGGGATGATGTAATGACCATGGTCGCATGTCGCGGTAGTAGTTCATTTTACGATGAATGATTAGTATTGGAGAGCCCGGCGCCACAAGTCTTGGACTGTGAAATTGATCGTCATGATCACTGGACCGTCAGTCCCCAGTATTTCGTTAAATCTCTCCTTTTCGTTTTCCCTTCTTATGGCAATTCCTAGATAGGGGACCCGGGTATAAAAATTGATGTAAAGACCTAGGTGGTCGAAGTTGGAGATACCTTGATGAAGGACTTAGCAAAAAAGACCTGGCGGACATCGATCGACTGTAGAGGTTATGAATCCCGTCCACGAATTTCTGCTTGCATGTTGTATGCTATGGAAGTTGTAGGAACCTCATACGTCGTCGAAATTTTTTGCTTGACCCAAACTTTTGAATCTAAGAGACTGAGTTATCATATGAGAAAAGAATCACCCAATTTGGAGTTGTCTAGGTCAGCCAAAGAAGCGTGCACATTTGTAATTTGTAATCCCGTGCAAGTTTTCAGATTCCGTGAACTTGAGTGTGGAGGCCATATCTTTCAGATCGTATGTCCGATTGATGCGCCCTTTTTGGTATGTTGTAGAAGAGACATAGACGAACATCTTTCGTTGAGAAAGTATTGTCCCATTCCTCACTCATTGGTACTTTTTTGTAAACCCATGGGCTTAAGTATGTTGTATCTCATTTGTAGAGGTGATGAGAACATCTTGTAGAAGACTTGGGATTGTGCCCGCCTATTGTGCAAGCTTCGGAAAGACCTTCATGTGAACATATTTCATGTCTACACACCTTGATATGAATCATTAGTGCTTGGAGAAGTCCGATACATCGAGTAACACTTCAGAGAATAGATAGTTGATGAAGCGGGATGTTGCTCATCAAACCGTTGTAGATGCTGAGATCAAGAATGATTACGCTCCAGAGATCTTTGTCGATGCTGAGATCATGGATGGTGTTCCTCTAGAGATTATTGTTGATGCTGATACCATGGTTGAAGTTGCTCCAAAGACTGAAAAGGATAGAACCATGATTATAAATATAATCTTTGCTCCTTCATCCAGTGAGCCTTTTACATTCGCGAACTAGTTTACGGGTTAAGCATTCTCAAGATGAAGGTGTACTGATCAGCCCGAATTCTTGTGAACAATATAACTTTACTGTGATCCGGCTTCGTCAGTGAATCGGCGTTGTTGTCGAAGATGGCAGCACCGGTCTTCATTATGATATGATCGGTGAAGAGAGGAAGTTCCTCAGCAGGGGTTTGTAGCATCTATTGATGATGTTGCATCTGCTTCAGAAGTCCTATTGATTGATCGTGCTGTCGTTGAATCAACATATCATCGTCGAGATTTTTATGCTGAAGCTAGAGGCGCAAGGTGTGCTCTTTGATTGAGAGTACAATTTGATGGCTTCTTAGATGCTTGAGCGTTGAAGCGTCATATCTCTTAAGTGTTGAATATCTTAGGCTTGTCTCGACTCCAAGTATCTTCTGTTGATCCAGCATTATTTTTGCGGTAGGATTCTATACTTGTGCAAACATCAAAGCTTTCTGATTTTGTGGCACACATGGACACTCCTGCAAGGCTATGGAGAAACGCCCAAAGTGTTCTTTGCCATGCTTGGATATCATCTCAGTAATGAATGTCTCAGTGAGATGCTCGATTCAGAGAGATGGTGGAGCTATCCATTCATAACGTCTTGCTGAGTTGCCAGCAGAATTGAGTCCCCATGCTAGGATAGCATGTGAGGAAATAAATGATATAAACATGGAAGGAATGAGACTTGCTTGAGTGCGGAACCTCTTGATGAATGTCTATGCATCTTTTTTGCAGGTTCTTGCTTCAACCTCGTCAAAGTTCGAAATTCCTCCAAGTGCTCTGTTGATGGAATGTCCGCCAAATCTTCCGGATCAGAACTTTCTCCGTTGGATAGATGTGCAACCAAACACGCTTTGTAAGTACCCATCTTTTTAGCGTGGATCCATGATCGTCTGAAGAACATGTTATATCCTGGATCTTTCTGATTATGTGAAACTTGGTTTCTGTCCAGGTTGAACTTATGTTCACTTTGAGAGTGAACTAGCCACAAGTATTTTCGAACGTTCCTTCAAGGTCTCTGATTGAGACGGGATCATGAGCAGCTTCTTGTCGATTGATTCCTGCGGCTCTGAGGGTTTTCAGTGGAATGATGTTGATGGCGGTGTTAGCATCGATCAACATTCTTCCGAACTCATTTCCTCTCCTCGAAGATGGAATGTGGTAAGCAGTCCCCAGTCGTGCATCTTCAAGGAGTATTTCCGAGATGGACAGATGTCTGACATAATATTCGGTGCTGTGAACATGTCTTTCCTTTGTGCCTTAGACAGATAGAGCAATTTCACAGATATGCTCGATCAACGATTGAACTGCTTCTTTGACTGGTTGTTCAGAGAGTGTAAAAGTTCTGATTAAGAGAGGATTCTTAGGTACTCCTTCAGTCCCCAGTTGAAGCTATCGTGGATCAACCTTCTCTTTGAAGATGTGCTTCAAAATATTGCAGTTACTTGTTGTATGATTGATGAATCTATGAAGGTGACAGTACCTGAGATTCTCCATTTTTTCTCCAGTTGGCTCTACATCAATTTGGTTGTATCATCTTGAACCCAGACTTTCGGAAACTCGATTACTTCTTCATTGTGAAGAGGGAGATTTGAGTCTGTCTGATCATTTCCCGTTTGTTGATGCTAGGTCGAGGTTTGTGCATTTCAGGATTGGTTATCCTTTCTTTGCGCTTTCGGAGGAGCCTGAGAGATTGGAGGAGCGTGCTTGTGCTGTGGTGCCTCGGCTTTCCTTTTGCTTCCTTTTGCAACAATATTTGTGGAAGGCTTGAGGTTGTATTGTTTGTTGATTAAACGTCTGCTTCCTCGAGTTTCTCGTGGTTCTTCAGCTTTTGTAGTTTTAGCTCTCTCCAATAAAGCAGGTGCAGTAGTTGCTGATCTCTTGGACGCTTCATGAAGTTCTGAGAAAGTCTGAAACCTGAGATTTTCCAATAAGGCTCTTTATAATGGAATCATTCCATTGATGCACAAGTCCATGAGTTGTTTCTCTGTGACATTTGGATCATGGAAGTCTGAACCTTTTCACATAATCGTTAGGATGTTCGTTGCTCCTTTGAAACATCCTTCCGAGATCAGAGAGGGTGATTTGCTCTGAAACGAATAAATACTTTCTGTAGAAAGCATTGGCCATCTCTCCCCAACTTTTGATGCTTCCTGGTGTGATGTTGTTGTACCAGGTATATGCCCTGCCTTTCAGAGACTTCGAAAATTCCTTCAGACGGACAATATGGTTGTGCTCATGTTCACCCAATGCTTCCAGAAATCGAGAAACATGTTCTCAAGCATTGCCTGTTCCATCATAAAGTGTGAAGGTTGGAGAGGTGTAACCTTTTGGTAGAGGAATCCTTTGCGTAGCATCAGGGTATGGAGGTTGGTGACGATGGACAGAGGGTGTTTTGTCTTTTCCACGATCTTCCAAAAGACGTTCCAGGTCTTCACGAGTGATGAAACTGGATGGTTCTTTTGCTGGTGGATTATCTGCAGCCTTAGGAACTTCCTCATCGTCTACTACATGGATCGGAGTGACCTCGGGATCAGCATCTGAATACGTTTCCTTAGCTTTTCCTTTCTCCTGAGTTTTCTCTGACATCTTATCTGTAAGAGTCTTGAGATAGTTGAATAGTTCCTTCTAAGTGGCAGCCATGTCAGTCTGATTTTTGGCAAGAGTTTCTTGCACCTTCATAAGCTATGGTAGGTGGATTTTTTCTGATTTCTTCAGGAGACCGGCCGAAGAGTGGATTGTTTATGGCGCCAGTGCCGTCACTTGCAGGGGTGATCACTGGAGCACCAGCGCTCGGAGAAGTGGTAGTGGAAGGTTGCGCCAGAGGAGTGGTGTTGGCGGTGCCACTAGAGCTTGCAATATTAGAACCGAGTGTTGAATACGAATTAGTAACTGAACCAGACCTAAGACCGACCATCTTTGTGAGAAGTGAGATTGCAACCGAGAGAATGATCTCCCACTGTGGTTGCCAATCTGTAAATGGGGCAAAACGAGTTGCTGGTTTTTACGGAATTGAGGAGATGACCGCGCGGAGGAAACTCCTAGAACCGAGCGAACTGTTAAACCTCACACAGGTGCACTGCAAGAAGGGAGTGCTTTGAATTCGAGAGATCAATCTGTAGTACTCCGGCCTAAACCAAGACAATGGCCGTTCCAGAGTAAATTCGGTCACAAGAGAGGATGGGTCGATCCTGAGAAATGTGTGAGATCAATGGTGATCGAAGATTGTAGGCGTGTTGTGTATTCTGAAAATAAGATAAGTTCTGAATGATTGAATTTGCTATGTTGAGAGTAATTGCTCAGATGTTGAGTTGTTAATCTCGTGTTGTCTGTTTGACGTGAGATTGTCTTGTTCTTCAATCATGATTCAGAGACTTATTTATATTCCTAGAATTGTAAATACCATGATCCCATGAAGTGTGACAGTTGATGGAATCAAAGAGTGGAGAAGTGGAGATCGTGTTAAAACCAGTTGCTCAACGTGCGGAGACTTGGTCGATTTTCCATCCACTACTTTGTTAACTCCTTCAACTGATTGCACGACTTACTCACATCCTCATCGTGTGTATGAACACACGTGCCGTAGACCGCCAGACCAAAACCCTAGTTAATATCCCCCCATGTAACACGATTGATGTCTCGTGTGATTGTGGAGTCTGCAAGGCAGACATGTATTTAGTTAGTCAGTTGCTGACTTCATGGGACGATGAGTCCTTGTTTTGTTGAGTCGAACGTGTTTTGAAAATGTTCTGAGGTTCGTGAATTGAACGTGTATGCTGAGGCAGAGGTATGATGCGTGAATAAGCTAACATGAGCAAATATTGCTCATTCGATGAATTGTTGAATACTGATAGTTGAACTAGTATTCCTTGGTTTGAGAAAATATTGCTCATTCGATGAATTATTGGTAGCATGACCAAATGAGATACTGGCAATTGAACCGAGTATGATAAATAAAATGTTGATCATGGGATCAACGTAAATATTATTAGCGTTTGAATCTGGAATTATGAACCTTGGACTCAAAACCCTAATTTGATCAATTGATGATTAACTGATGGTTTATTAAAAATTAACCACGGAGCGAAGGAGGGACCGGCTACATGGGATTATGGATCAACCATGTAGCGCCCAGATACTCTCGTGAGCAAATATCAAGGTATCCTGAAAACCAGTTGATTTGATGAAAGGATGATTAAATGCTGGTTTAATCATTTATTAAAATAATGCTCGTCTGAACCTTAGGTAATAAAACCTAATTAATTATGAAGATGTGAGGGACCGACCAAGGGGTCATGAAACCGGCCTTGTGTAGTCACGGGATCGAATATTGATCGTCTTATGAAGTTCCAAGTTGTTTGGAAGAGTTTTGGACCTAATATGTGCAATTGCGCAAATTAGGTCAAAATTGTCAAAATACATGGGACCGGCCTCTTGCAAGCCAAAAAGCCAACCCTGGTCGGTCAAGGTAACATGCTCACGTCACCAAAGTGTTCGTATCTCAGTTATGAGAATTTTGATATTTTCTGGTGTGCGTTTGAGCAACATTTTGAGAAAATATGAAGAAATTAGGGATTTTTGCTGAGACCGTGAAAACTTCATGAGATGAAGGAAAAATAATAAAATAATAAAGGAATCATAAAGTGTGGGATCGGCTATGGCCAAGGCATGGCCGGCCGGTCCCATGGTATTTTTCCTAATTTTATTATGTTTTCATAATTTTAGGGAAATATCATAAAACCAAGGAGTTTGTTAAAACCAAGGAGTTTTGTTGAAATCAAGGAGTTTCCATGAGATGAGGAAAACATAAAAAATAATAATAATAATAAAATAAGGGATGTGTGGGGCCGGCTTGGGCATGGTTGGCCGGCTAGGGCCCGGTCCCGTGAGTTTTCCCTAATTTTATGTATTATTTCATGATTTGAAGGAATTTTCATAATTTGAAGGAAACATCATGAAATCAAGGAATTTCATGGGATTAAGGAAACATTAAAAATATAATAATAATAAAATAAGACATGTGGGGCCAGCTAGGGCATGACCGTCCGGCTATGGCCCGGTCCCACGGGTTTCCCTCATTTTATATTATTTTTCATGGGATCAAGGAAATATCATGAGATTAAGGAGTTTTCATGAAATTAGGGAAATAATAATAAAATATTAAGGATTCATGAGGTGTGGGACCGGCCATGACTAGGGCATAGCCGGCCAGCTGGCAGTCCCGTGACACCTCTCCCAATTTTATATTATTTCATGATTTGAAGGAAACACCATGAAACTGAGGAGTTTCCTTAAAACAAATGATATTTGTTCAAATGAAACGATTTTCATGAGATCAAGGAAAATAATAAAAATATGATTAAATATAAAATTTGGGCTGGGACTGGTCATGGCATGACTGGCCAGCCGGTGAGCCCAGTCCCCTAGCGCCTTGATTAATATTTTATTATTTATTATTTTCTTCCTATTTTGCATAGGTTCATCGTCTCCTCGTATTCTGAAATACTCATTCGTGTGTTCAGGTGCTCGTTAGTGCATTATTGTTAAATACACTTGCACCTTTTCGATCGGGTCTTACTCAAAGGTAGCTCAGATGCCCGTGTATTGAATATTTATTACTAACCCATGGAATTCTGCTGGGAAGAACCATAAATTGAAGTAACGATATATTATGAAAATATTGAATATTTTCCAAGGATTCAGTTAATGAATCTATTGATTTTGAGAATAATTAATTAATGGCTCTATACTAGTACGATCGTCTAGGAGCATTAATTATTCAGGAATCTAGTGTTATGAGCTTGTTGAAGCGTCATATTTCTTTCATATAGTTAGGGAAAACATTGTTACATCCTGAAGACGTTATTGCTCTATACTAGCAGGCAAGCTGTCTAGGAGCCGTCTAATCTTTCGATTCTATGTAGAAGTAGTTACTTTTGAAATTGCTCGAGTATTCATGAGATATGTCGTTGCCTCAACCCGAGAGAATACATATCCATACATACTACGAGAGACATGTATTCTCGATCGAGAGATTCTTGTGGCATGAGCTTTCATGCTTTTGATAAGAGACATGAGCCTCAATATTCGTCTGATTGCTGGATCAGGAATACTTATAATTATGGGTTTACGATTTTAGCCTTTGTCGAAAATACACCATCTACAGAAACCTAATCCCAACACCTCCTGTGTGATACTAGTTGCATAGCTAGAGTCGATTTTCCTTTAACCTTAGGTTTTTCACGAAACCCTGTAGGTTAACGACTTAAAGACTTCATTGGGATTGTGAAGCCAGACCCCACTATTTTTCAGTAGTTCCGTGATCTGATATTGCTGTTTTCTATCGTGATTGAGTACAATCGTAAGATTGGCTTGATATTTATATCTCCGATAGGCAAGATAGAAAAGTAGTCACAAACATCTTCATCTCATCGTTTGTGATTCCACAATATCTTGTTTCGTTAATCGATTAAGATTATTGTAAGGTGATTGATAATACTAGGCTGTTCTTCGGGAATATAATTCCTGGTTATCAATTGGTTCCTGTTCACCTTGATTTATCAAAAGACAGAACAAAAACTCGTAGGTATATCTGTGGGAGACTGATTTATCTATTCAATAGACTTTTCTGTGTGATACAAATTTGTTTATCAAGTCTTCGACTTTGGGTCGTAGCAACTCTTAGTTGTGGGTGAGATCAGCTAAGGGATCAAGTGCGTAGTATCCTGCTGGGATCAGAGACGTAAGGAACGCGACTGTACCTTGATCAGTGTGAGATTGGTTAGGTCTCAACTACATTCCAGACCGAAGTTAGCTTGGTAGTAGGCTAGTGTCTGTAGCGGCTTAATACAGTGTGGTGTTCAAATCTGGACTAGGTCCTTGGGTTTTTCTGCATTTTCGGTTTCCTCGATAACAAAATTTGTTGTGTCTGTGTTATTTCTTTTCCGCATTATATTTTGTTATATAATTGAAATATCACAGGTTGTGCGTTGAATCGATCAATTGGTAAATCCAACCTTTGGTTGTTGATTGAAATTGATTGATCCTTGAACATTGGTCTTTGGTACCGTTCAAGTTATTTCTCTTATATTCAATTAGGCTCGCAAATTCTTATTTGTTTGATTGCGGATTGAATTGAGAAATTGAGATATAACTCTTTGATATACTTTTTATTAAGACTGAGTCTGACTGTCTAGTTGATTCTCTTGAAAGTATATTGGACTTAGTCCATACAGATTGCTAAGCGAAATATTTGGTGAGGTTGTTAGACCCCCGGTTTTTCAGATTGAACATGTCTGCTGGGACATATGTATAGTTCTTGAATGCATGTTGATAGTTAAATCAACATGACGAATATTGATAGCCTGAGCAAATATTGCTCGTCTGAGCGAATATAGCTCGCCTGAGCAAATATTGCTCGATTAATAAATTATTAAACATTGACAGTTGAATAATATTACTAGTCCCGTCTGAGAAAATATTGCTCATTTGATGGATTATTGAGTATTGATAGTTGAATCAATATTAATATTCCGAGTAAACATTGTTCGTCTGAGCAAATATTGCTTGTTTGAACAATTATTGGTAGCATGACCAAATAAAATATTAATTTAAAACACTGGCAGTTGGAACGAATATTATATAATTAATCAAGATGTTGATTGCTGGATCAACATAAAATTATTAGTTCTTGAACTTGCTCAGAATTATGATTTGCAGAGCATTCAATTCAAAACCCTAATTTTGACCGATTGTTGATTTACTGAAAATCAATCACTGAGTGAGAGAGGGACCAAACACATGGGATGATGGTCGACCATGTAACGTCCATGTGCTCGAGTGAACATGCACCAAAGTTCTTTGTAGACCATTTGGTGAAAGGATGATTAAATGTTGGTGTAGATGGGGAAAAACGATTTGCTGGTTTTTTAGAAAAGTGAAGAGACAATCGTGCGGACGAGACTCCTCAAACTCATACAGATGCACTGCACTGGAGTGATTTGAGTTCGAGAGATAAATCTGTAGGAGTCCGGCCTAAACCAAGTCAATGGTCGTTCCAGAGTCAATTCGGTCACAAAGAAGGAGATGGGTTGATCTATAGGAGGGAAGCTGAGAATTGTGGGATCAATGATGATCAAGGATTGTGGATGTTTTGAAGGATTCTGCAAGTATTTGAACTGTGTAAATAAGTTTTCGATCGAGAGAATTGTGTGTAGACGAATGTTATTCTCAGTCATCGATTTTAGACTTATTTATATTGTCAGAATAGTAAATACCTTGATCCCATTAAGTATGACGGTTTCTTGAGTGAAAGAGTGGGAGATCGTGGTAAAATCAGTTCCATGTCGTGTGGAGACTTGGTTGATCGTCCACCCACTACTTTGTTAACTCCCACAACCGTTTGAATGACTTACTCACATTTCTCATCGTGGATGAACGCACGTGTTGTAGGCCGCCAGACCAAAACCCTAATTGATATCCCCCATGTGACGTGATTGATGTCTCAAGAACATGGAGTCTGCAAAGCAGACGTGTATTTGATTCTTCAGTAGTTGACTTGATTAGACAATGGGTCTAACTTTTATTGAACTGAGCATGATTGACGAATGCTCAGTGATTCATGGATTGAACATGTCAGACGTGTAGTTCTTGAATGATGTTGATATTTCTCGTCTGAGCAAATATTGTAAATTCCACGAATTGTTGAATATTGATAGTTAGATCAATATTCGAGCAACGGAACGAGTATTGCTCAATTCGATAAATTATTGAATATTGACAGTTGGATCAATATTCGAACAACTGAACAAGTATTGCTCAATTCGATAAATTACTGAATATCGATAGTTGGATCAATATTCAAGCAACTGAGCAAGTATTGCTCATTCAATGAATTATTAGTAACGTGACCCAATAAAATATTAATTAAAATATTGGTAGCCTACCAAATATTATATAATTAATCAGATGTTGATTACTGGGTCAACATAAATTTATTAGTATTTGAAATTGCTCAAAATCGTGATTTGCAGAGCATTTGTTCGAAACCCTAATTTTGATCAATTGTTCATCAATTGATGATTTATTAAAAATAGGCCACTGAGTGAACGAGTGACTGGCTACATGGGATGATGGAAGACCATGTAGCGCTCGAGTGAGCGTGCACCAAAGTCCTTTGTTGACTGGTTGGTGAAAGGATGATTAAATGATGGTTTAATCACTTATTAGAATAGTGCTCGTCTGAGCATTAGGTGATAAAACATAATTATGGAGAAGTGAGGGACCGTAAAAGGGAGCATAGAACTGGCCCTTGGTGGTGTGGGACCAACTTATGGTCGATTGAGAAAATTCCAAGTTGGTTGGAAAGAGTTTGGACCCAATATGAGCAATTGAGCAAATTAGGTCAGAATTGTAAAGATGTGTGGGACCGGCTCCTGGAAAGCCTTAGGGCCGGCCTTGGTCGGAAAATGAAGCATGCCTGTGTCACCATGATGTCCGCGTCTCAGTCCTGAGAGTTTTGGTATTCTCTAGTGTCCATTTGAGCAATATTTTGGGTTTTCGGAAGAGTTTGATCTTTGACTGAAATTCTTGATTTTGCTCAAATGAGCAAGTAGAACTTTGCTCATTTTGAGAATATTAAAATAATAATATTTTAATATTTGACGTGAGTAGCCTAGTCGGTCGTGTGATCGTTTGACTTTTTGGCTTTATCATGGTTAGAGCAATATTTGAGCAAATATTGAAAACCAGGGTTTTTTGCTCAAACGCTGGAGTTTCATGAGATGAGAGAAATAATAATTATGAAAAATAAGGGATTGCAAGGTGTGGGACCGGCCATGGCTAGGGCATGACCGGACGGCTAGGTAGCCCGGGTCCCGTGACACTTTCCCTATTTTTATTATTTTTCATGAAACCGTGAAAATATGGAGAAACCGTGAGTTTTCTCAAACAAGGAAAGTTGCTTGAATGAAGGAGTCTTCATGAGATCATGAAAATAAAATAAGAAAATAAGAAAAATAAAGTAAGAGGCGTGGGGGACCGGCCGGCCGGTGGGCCCGATCCCTAGGCGCCTCTTTTTTTATTATTATTATTTTCTCTCTCCTATTTTGCGTGGGTTTCCTCATTTGTCCATATTTTTTAATGCTCGTTTGTGCATTTGGGTGCTCGTTCGTGCATCATCGTTGAGTACACTGCACCATTTTCTTGGGGCTTACTCGGTGATAGTCCAGACGCCCGATTGTTGAGTAATTATTACTAATTCATGAAATTCAGCGGAGAATGATTCATGAAACGGAGTAATAAAATGAATTGAGAATCTATTACTAATCCATGAAATATAGTCGGACAATTCAAGCAACGGAGTAATGAGATAAAATTGTTATCTATTACTAATCCATGAATCCATCTAGGGGATTCAGGGAACGAAGTAATAAGATATAATAGATTATTTTCTAGGAATTCAGTGGATGAATATCACAGTAGAATTAATCTATTTGCAGAATCGATATATGAGATAGTTGAAGCATCATACTCGTTCTGAAAGGTGCATAGTCAGGGAACAACGTGCAGCGTCGACGTCCTGAAGGTTTTTATCCCTCTAACAAACAATTATGTCTAGAGAGCCGCCTGAACCTATACACGGTCTCTCTACATAGTCAGGGAACAACGTGCAACGTCGACGTCTTGAAGGCGTTAATCCCACTGATAAACAATTATGTCCAGAGAACCTCCCAATCGTTATTCTATGTAGAGGTGGGTCTCTCTATGTAGTCAGGGAATAATGTGCAGCGTCGACGTCCTGAAGGCGTTAAGCCCTCTGAAAAACAATTATGTCCAGAGGACCTCCCAATCATTTTATTCTACATAGAGGGCATAATGAAATGTGCAGCTTCGAACGCTCATCCGGGGAGGCTTTTCGAGAAACATATTCATCATGGATCTGAGAGGAATGTTCGCTCGGTCAGAGATCTGTTTATGGGTGAAAACTATTCCTGCCGGATTTGGTAATTTGGGGTGTGTGGATGAGGAATGAATCTAAACCCCTAAACAAATGCACTGCGCGGTGAGTGCTTGTAGATTCAGAAATCAATCTGTGCAAGTCCGGCCTAAACCAAGAAATGGTCGTTCCAGACTTGTTTCGGTCACAAAGTGAAGGATATGGGGTTGATCTTAGGGAGGGAAGCGAAGAAGGTGTTTAGATTGTGAAGGTGTTGGCTTGCTTGTGACTTGTAACAGAAAGCTGAACCAGCTTACAGGATGCAAGCTATCAGTTCCGGTGTTTTGTATTAACACTTGGTTTCTGTTTTTTGTCTGGACTTGCTCTGTTGGTGGAAATAGGGAGGAGAACCTATTTATACAAGTCATTGAGCCTTATTCACGTCTCTCGTGGGAAGTGGAGGAAGTGGAGTGATGGAGTAGTGGAGTTGTGTGTCGGTGCTACACGATCAGTCTTGCCCACTTCTCCTGTCATCACTAACCGTCCATAACTTCCTAACACGTTCTTGTGATGGCGCGTTGCACGCCGCACGCCGTAAACCGCCGAGACCAATACCCCCAGTATGTATCCCCCAGTTTGTGACATGATTGATGTATGGAATATGTGGATCGTGGATCCACGAAAGGTAGCATGTAATGCTAAGTTGAATAACTGCGTTATTCAGAAAGTTGTTACCTGTGAAGTATCGTGTGTATTTTATGCAGGTACTGCATCATGGTGTGGTAAAGTGACGGGAGATGACGCCTCACTGACCAATTAACTCCTGACCAGGGTTGTATAACCAATCCAGTGAAGTTGGACGGACGAGATGATCTTTGAGACACTCATCTGCGACCGTTGGTGGAATTAGGGTTTTAGAAGAGGTGCGCAAGAATCCCTCTTCAGCCTGGTCGAATCCCAGCTTGGGATATGACTTTGGCCAGGCCGACCGTACATGCGTGTAGACGGCATGACGGTGTAGGCGCCTATACCCATTACCTCACTAAAGTATGATCCGGGCCACTCAATTCGTCCGGTGAAGTTGAATGGTCGAGATCAATTTGTGACAGAAAACCAGTGCCGCAATAGACGCGCGTCATGCCCACTTCGGTCGCACGTTCCAAGGTGACCAATATTGGTCGGTCTTGGCCGATCGGTCTGGTGTGAAGGTGGTAGGCTGGTGTTCACGCCTATACCTGAATATCCCATGAAAACGTGATCTGGGCCACTCAAATCGTCCGGCGAAGTTGAGCGGTTGAGATCAGTTTGCGGTTTGGGAGGTGTGACCACGCTAGTTTGGGCGCGCGTCTTGGAACAACCAGGCATGATATGCCTTGGCCGATCATATGAGGGGATAGATGGGTCCACGGTGGTCATGCTTTGGTATGACCGGGACTGCTAATCTAATCTTGGACCCTCCATTCGTGCTGGAGAAGATGGACGCTCGTGATGCTCAAAACCCTAATTTGGGTTTCACGGCCGTGTAACCATGCTCTGTTTGGGCGCATGAATTAGGATAACCAACCATGGTTGGTCCTGACCGATTGGTCAGGTATGTAGGCGGGCCCACGGTGATTGTGTTGACATGCTCTGGGCCCTTTGAATCTACATCTACACCCTCCATCTATACCTGCGAAGATGGATGGTTGAGACTTTTTTGCGACACATGTAATATGCCGCAAACCCTAATTTAGGGTTTTCCGCCCATCTTGCTATGGTTTGGACGTCTTGGCAAGCTAGGCCAATCTGCGGGAGGCCGACCATGCGGTCCGCGTTGGTTCGGCAGTGGATATTCCATACCGCTTGGAGGTGATGGAATTGATCCGGGTCATCCAATCATGCTTGTGGAGTTGGATGATCAGATCATATCCGGACCGATACGGTCAGTCCGGATGCTCAATCGGGCTAGTATAACACACCGAGAGGGGCTCAATCGGGCTAGTATAACACACCGAGAGTCACCATACGGGTATTTCGTACATGGTTTCATTATAATGCTTGGAGGTTCGTGTTCCTCTGTATGAGCAACACTCAGTCGTCATGCCGCACTGATAATGAGTACAGGAAATACAAGGCTGACTGCACATTAATTAATAATGCTAGAAATTCACAGGGTATATGGGATTGTTGCTACATGCTCCAACCTGGATGAATTTCGTGTATTCACAGAATGGGATTGTTTCCACATGCTCCATTCTAGGTGAATTAAGTGAGGGAGTATCCAACACTTATTGATGGCCTTATCTTTTACAAGATGTCAGCGCATAATTTTCTGGTTTTTACAATTTTAACCTTAAATGAAAATCCACCATCAACATTAAGTCCCCTGCCTAACACATAATGGTTACACTATTGTGGGGTAGGCATGAGATGGTGACATATACAAACGTAAGAAGACAAGATAAAGGAAGTCTACCTGGAGGAATTCTGGCCGTGGGCAATCCTCCATACGTGCGCGATCTTAAGCCTTGATGAACCGGCTTCCTCCCTTAGGTGTTTGAGTTAAGGACAAGATTCTTCTTCTATTGGGATTCCGGGCGTGGGTGTTTACACACTGCTGGTTGAATCGCTCGTGTATCCAGATGCTCTTCTGATTAGGGCTCAAAAAGAAAGCCTGACTTGGTCGGCGTCGAATCCCCATATATCGGGCACCATAATCGTTTTAGGGTTTCCTTAGCATATATGCAGGTATAGAGATTTTGAACCACTTTTACGATTTTGCAATAGGGCTTTCTCGCAGAAACTCCGTTTCCTCATCATGTCGAACACCAGTGAATCTTCTTCTTCGTACCATCCAGGATCTTCCGTTAAACGTGCACGACCTGCGTCTGGGCTCCGTGATGAATCCCCTGCTCGTGTTCTCCGAGTCAAGAAGATCATACCGGTTCGTCTCTTTTTCCTTTTCTGAATAATTGCTTGTTCTTCATAATGATCAGGTGAATAATCCTCTCATCCTTGCAGAGATATCCTACCGGAACATGTGTGACGGTTATTGATGATGACGACTTAAACAGTCCTCTTCCTTCAAAATAAAACACATCTACCCCTGTGAACCTCGAAGATACTGATCTGGGTATCTCCTCTTATGAATACCCCAATGCAGGTCTTTCCTTCGATGTTCGTATGAAATGTTTATCCTCCAGCTACCGAGATGTCGGTGGATTCTTAGTGCGGAAGGAGTTTGTACCTTTGTACACAAAGTTATGGAGAAAGTACGGCCATATCGCAACCAGGAATATGGTCCGGCACTGTTCATCTGCTTTGGTCACCGCGGTAAACTGCCTTCTTCCCATGATTGCTGAGATGGAGAATATTTCTATCCGCAATGTTGCTGAATCAAGCCTCGAAAAGTGGGAGAATATGGTATCTACCTGCGAATCCATGGAGTTCAACGTGGGCTGGTTGCGGCAACGTCTTGATATTATCAAGGTCGATCGAGTGGGCATTCTCGTGAATGTTGTTCCTGCTGCGAAAGCTATCTTGGAAGAGGAGAAGGCTCTGGACGCAGAATCAAAGGAGGTAGAGCGGGCTGTACAGGACTTGAAGAAAAGAACATAAAGATATCAAGCTAGACTGGAGATGATGCTCTCAAGGAACTATAATCTTCTAGATGGCCTCTTCTAAGTCGTATTCAGATGTATTCCTTTTGTGTCAAAGTTTATTGAACGTCTTTGCAGAATAAATTACATCGGTTTTGATTGGTGAAACGGGTTTTTTCATTGATGCCTCTCTGAACATAACTGATGATTCAAACATGTAATGGAAATAAATGCCTGTATTGTTGACAGAGCAGATAGTGGTCAGGCATGATATTCCTTGAGCCACTTTCCATTGATGATCTGTTTCCAATTTGCCTCCGTCCACCTTAATAATTTTGTAGTAGCCAGTGTTGTAAGCCTTGGTGACTGTGTAAGGACCTTCCCATTTCGGTGAGAACTTTGGTGCGGACATGTCTTGTTGGATGTGTTTGGCCGTTTTCAAAACCATATCTCCCACTTTGAAAACACGTGATTTCACAGTTCTGTTGTATGCCCTGGAAATTCTATTCCTGTACACCTGAGTACGTTCTTCTGCTTTGTTTCTTCTGAAATCCAGAGTGTCTAACTCCGCTACTCTTGAGTTAAAGGCTTCAGCCTCGTTCCAGTGGATTCCGGTTGCCGTTGCGATCCTGGCTGATGGGATTTTGATCTATGCTGGGAGAATTGCATCCGCTCCGTAAACAAGTGAGTATGGGGAAACCCCAATGGATCTTCTGGGTGATGTCCGGTATGCCCATAGTGTCATTGGTAACTGATCGTGCCATTCCCTAGGATTGTCGTGTACTGTTCGACTAATGATCCGGATCAATGTCTTGTTGGTACTTTCAGCTTGTCCGTTACCTTGAGGATAGTAGATGGTGGAGAAGACTTGTTTAATGCCATACTCCTCAAGTAACTCTCGTACCTGTTTATTGGCGAAGGGAGTACCATTATCAGTGATGATATGCTTAGGCACGCCGAAACGACAAATAATATGTTCTTTTATGAATGCTGCAATTGTTGCTCCTGTAATTCCTCGCAGGGGAATGGCCTCTACCCATTTGGTGAAGTATTCTGTCGCAGTTATGATATACTCGTGCTGCTTCGATGATGGAGGATTGATTTTTCCGATAATGTCCAGTCCCCAGCTGTAAAATGGCCATGGACTGCTTATCGAGTGTAAAGGGGTGGAAGGCGCGTGAACAAGGTTCCCATGAATTTGGCATTTGTGACAGTTTGCACAAAAGCGGCTGCATCATCCTCCATGGTCGGCCAATAGTATTTCTCGTGTATATGGAGAAACAGTTTCCTCTTCCCTTGATGTTCCCCTTCATGTGTTTCCTTCAGCATGACTGGGATTTCTTCCCCAGCCAGGCATCGTAGTAGATTACCTCCAAAGCTCTTGCGATACAGGATCCCTTCATGTAATACGAACCGCTTAGCCTTTTTCTTCATCTTGATAGCATCCTTTTGTTTGGTAGGAGTTGTTCCGTCGCGGAGATAACTAATGTATGGCTCTCTCCAGTCCCCAGTGTGGTTCACGTTAAAAACTTCCAATTGATGTGGCGGTGCTTGGCAATTTGAGCAGGACTTCTGAAGTAGTCTGGATTGAGCCTCCATCTCTGGCCAGTAATAGCCCAGACGTTGGAGTCGTCGGTAAAGCGTTAACACCAGTGATTGTCCACAAATTTCGTTGTGAACATGATTCAGCTTTCCTTGGGAGAGTGAGCTGTTGAGCTCTTGAATGATCGGAGTTCGCCAATCATCGGTCTTGGTGTCTTTATATTGTGATAACCATGTCGATTCTATGGTTCTCCTCTTTCTTCGTCGTGGTTTTCTTCCAAACCTTCGAACTTCAATTTGGAAGCCAGTGTTGCTAGACAGTCGGCGTGCCTGTTGTTGATGCGACTGACATGGGTTATGGTTGCATCAGCAAAATAATTCAGTAACCTCTGTGTTTCTAATCGGTATGGAGCTAGCGTTACTTCCTTTAGTGCGTATACCCCATTCATCTGATTCACCAGTAACTTGGAGTCACCTCTTATCTCCAGGCGCGTGACTCCCACTTTCTTGGTTATTGACAGCCCTATGAGGAAGGCTTCATACTCTGCCGAGTTGTTGGTGCATTCAAGTCCAAATTTGAAGGAGTGTGAGAATACTTCCCATTGGAGATACTAATACCACGCCCGCTCCTCCAAGAGTATATCGCTAGGGGTAGCAGAGCCATCAAAATACAAGAGCCACACTTCTTCTTCCAAAACAGAGATGTCTGGAAATTCTCCAGGGAGATCTTCGTGTAGCCCTGTAGTGCCTTCTCCAGGAAATGCCGCCAGTAAGTCTGCAACCGCTTGACCCTTGATAGCTCTAGGTGACGCACACGTTATGTCCAGCTCTGACATTTGGAGAAGCCACTTGCCTGTCCTTCCAGTCAGGACCGGCTTTGAAAGTAAAAACTTTGCAGGATCAGATTTAGACATGAGTATCACCCTATTAGACAGTAGGTAATGCCTGAACTTTTGAATGGAATGGATCAAGGCTAAACATGCTTTTTTCGCTCTGGGGGTATCCGAGTTCAAAGATCTCTCAATATTCGGTGAAGTAGTATATGGGATGTTCGATTCCCTCGTCGTCTTCCCCGAGCGAGTAGAGCTCCTACTTGCGGTGTCACCGAAGGCGGCGAGTGTAGAGTGTAGCGGCTTTCCTTGTGCGGAGACTTCATAATGGCTGGAGATGACAGTATTCGTTGAATATTTCGAAAAGCCTCCTGCTGGGTTGTGGTCCAAATGAAGCTAGCTCCTTTCTTTAGCAAGGGAGTGAATGAGGCGTCAAGTTGGGCTAGACCCGGTATAAAACGTCGGATGTAGTTTACCTTGCCCATGAAACTCTGGAGTTCCTTCACAGTTCGTGGAGGCGGCATTGTGAGAATAGCTTGAGTCTTGGACGGGTCTACCTTAATCCCTTCCGCGGTTACTTGGAATCCTAGAAATTTGCCTGAAGAGACACCGAAATCGCACTTCAGAGGATTCATCTTCAACTTGTACTCTTGACACCTCTCGAACACTTGCCGTAAGACGTTGGTGTGATCTGCTCGAGCCCTTGACTTGACCACAATATCATCTACGTAGTCTTCTACTTGTTTATGCATCATGTCATGGAAGATTGCTGTCATAGCACGTTGATACGTTGCGCCGACGTTCTTTAAACCGAATGGCATAACGGTATAGTAAAAATTGCCAAGAGGGGTTCGGAAGGCTGTCTTACTTGTATCGTGCTCATACATCCTTATCTGATTGTAGCCGTTGTAACCATCCATGAAGGAAAACATGCCGTGTCCGCTAGTGGCGTCTACTAACATGTCGATGTTAGGCAGGGGAAAGTCGTCCTTGGGGCAGCTCTTGTTCGGTCTCTCGAAATCCACACAAGACCGAATCTGTCCGTTTTTCTTCTTTACTTGGGACCACATTGGCTAACCGGTCGGATGGTGAATAGGTCTGATGAAGCCAGCAGACTAGTAACTTCGAATTTCGTTCTTGATTTGTTCTTCCACTTCATGTCCGAATTGCCTCGGAGATTGCTTAATTGGCTTGGATCCGGGTATGACATGTAGGTGATGGGTGACCAATTTTCATCTAGACCAGGCATTTCCTCGTATGTCCAGGCGAACACATCTTGGTACTCCTTGAGTAGTTGAACAAGACCCGTACGTTCGTCTGTGGACAGAGTCGAACTGATAGAGACCGGCCTGGGAGAGTCTTCATCCCCGATGTTAACAGTCTCGAGCTCGTCAGTTGTGGAATTGGTTCCATCTTGTAGTTGTTGCGGGGCATCTAATACCTCCTCTTGTACTTCGTCGTTCCTGCCTCATTCGATTGGGCGGAGAGACTGGGTGCCAGTCTCTCCTGTTAATTGCTAACAGCGGCGCCGGTATATTATCTTCCCCTTCTGGTCACGTTTCGCCTCGAAAGTGCGTTCCCTTTGGTGTGAACGCGGGTTGAAGCCTCACTGGATAAAGATGGACGCCCCGTCAGAGAAGGCGTGTCGTGGTGCTTGGCCCTCAGTGATGTAAGTCGGTCTTCTTCCTGGATTGAAGCCCACGTGGGTAGTGGGGTGCACAGGACTTTGTCTGATCTTCTCTGCGAAGTATCTTTTGGCTCGAACAACTCCACTCCGCATATTGGTGCGTACGGAGACAATGATGAAGGAATACGGATGACTTTCTCATTTAGCATGGTCTTCAGGCACTGGTGATACGTTGAAGGAATGACCTTGTTGTCGTGAAGCCATGGTCTCCCCAGTATCATATGGTAGTCCGGCTCCTTTTCTATGACTTCAAACTTTGCTCTTGACTGAACGGGTCCTACTGATAAATTCAGATTGACATACCCGTATGTGCTGGTCTGATTTCCTTCAAAGTCTGTCATCGTGGTGGGCTGTCGTACAATCTTGCATGGGCTAACCTTGGCTGTCTTGAGAGTCTTGAGAGTAATTACATTCGAAGATGCTCCTGTGTCGACGAGGGCCCTCCTGAACTCTGAACCCTTGATGTGAGCGGTAACATGTAGGGCCCGGTTGTGACCTTCCTCTGCCATCATGTCGTCCTCTGTGAATGTAACATTATTTACAGATGTTTCCGATGCATTTAAGACTTCTGGACGAGAAGGAGTCAGGTGTACGTCCAGAGCTATTTTATTAACTGCAGCAAACGTCTCTGCCCGTTGATTCTTCGAGAGGTGCAAGATTTCACACAAGCTTTCCACTAGAGATGCCGCTTCCTGATCCACTGGCCTCTGGTTCGTAGTAAAGCTGTTGATCTGAGGGGGACTAGTCTCCGGTGTAA
Organism: Papaver armeniacum; assembly: GCA_023531295.1. Classification (NCBI taxonomy): domain Eukaryota; kingdom Viridiplantae; phylum Streptophyta; class Magnoliopsida; order Ranunculales; family Papaveraceae; genus Papaver; species Papaver armeniacum. Next base: position 20,455 of record JAJJWW010000823.1, on the reverse strand, counting down.
AGGTCTCCGGAACGCTCATCTCTGATGCCATCTTGATGAGGAGATCAAGTATGCCATTTACCGCTTCTTTGATTAGCTCCATGTTCTTCGTGTGAATCTCATGTACCCGTGCTAGTTCGCTTAATGTTGGGATTCTCCTGATGATGCCGCCAGATACGCCGTTAGGAGGAGAGGTATCTCCGTTGGACGAACCATCAGGATTTGAGACCGTCTAGGTGGTCCTAAGACCAACCATCTCGAAATTGATTGAATGGTATTGAAGAAATTGACTTTACAACCGAGAGATTAACCTCCCGCTGTGGTCGCCAATTGTTTATGGGTGAAAACTATTCTATGGATTTGGTAATTTGGGGTGTGTGGATGAGGAATGAATCTAAACCCCTAAACAAATGCACTCTTGTGATGAGTGCTTGTAGATTCGGAAATCAATGCAGTGCAAGTCCGGCCTAAACCAAGAAATGGCCGTTCCCGGACTTGTTTCGGTCACAAAGTGAAGGAGATGGGGTTGATCTTAGGGAGGGAAGCGAAGAAGGTGTTGAGATTGTGAAGGTGTTGGCTTGCTTGTGACTTGTAACAGAAAGCTGAACCAGCTTACAAGATGCAAGCTATCAGTTCCGGTGTTTTGTATTAACACTTGGTTTCTGTTTTTTGTCTGAACTTGCTCTGTTGGTGGAAATAGGGAGGAGAACCTATTTATACAAGTCATTGAGCCTTATTCACGTCTCTCGTGGGAAGTGGAGTGATGGAGTAGTGGAGTTGTGTGTCGGTGCTACACGATCAGTCTTGCCCACTTCTCATGTCATCACTAACCGTCCATAACTTCCTAACACGTTCTTGTGATGGCGCGTTGCACGCTGCACGCTGTAAACCGCCAGACCAGTACCCCAGTATGTATCCCCCCAGTTTGTGAAATGATTGATGTCTGGAATATGTGGATCGTGGATCCACGAAAGGTAGCATGTAATGCTAAGTTGAATAACTGCGTTATTCAGAAAGTTGATACCCGTGAAGTATCGTGTGTATTTTATGCAGTCTTTGCATCATGGTGTGGTAAAGTGACGGGAGATGACGCCTCACTGACAAATTAACTCCTGACCAGGGTTGTATAACCAAGCCGGTGAAGTTGGACGGACGAGATGATCTTTGAGACACTCATTTGCGACCGTTGGTGGAATTAGGGTTTTAGAAGAGGTTCGCAAGCATCCCTCTTCAGCCTGGTCGAATCCCATCTTGGGATATGACTTTGGCCAGGCCGACCGTACATGCGTGTAGACGGCATGACGGTGTAGGCGCCTATACCCATTACCTCACGAAAGTATGATCTGGGCCACTCAATTCGTCCGGTGAAGTTGAATGGTCGAGATCAATTTGTGACAGAAAACCAGTGCCGCAATAGCCGCGCGTCATGCCCACTTCGGGCGCACGTTCCAAGGTGACCAATCTTGGTCGGTCTTGGCCGATCGGTCTGTGTGAAGGTGGTAGGCTGGTGTTCACGCCTATACTGAATATCCCATGAAAACGTGATCCGGGCCACAAATCAAATCGTCCGGCGAAGTTGAGCGGTTGAGATCGGTTGCGGTTTGGGAGGTGTGACCACGCTAGTTTGGGCGCGCGTCTTGGAACAACCGGGTATGATATACCTTGGCCGATCGGGTGAGGGGATAGATGGGTCCACGGTGGTCATGCTTTGGTATGACCGGACTCGCTAATCTAATCTTGGACCCTCCATTCGTGCCGGAGAAGATGGACGCTCGTGATGCTCAAAACCCTAATTTGGGTTTCACGGCCATGTAACCATGCTCTGTTTGGGCGCACGAATTAGGATAACCAACCATGGTTGGTCCTGAACGATTGGTCAGGTATGTAGGCGGGCCCACGGTGATTGTGTTGATATGCTCTGGGCCCTTTGAATCTACATCTACACCCTCCATCTATACCTGCGAAGATGGATGGTTGAGACTGTTTTGCGACACATGTATTATGCCGCAAACCCTAATTTAGGGTTTTCCGCCCATACTTTGCTATGGTTTGGACGTTTTGGCAAGCTAGGCCAATCTGCGGGAGGCCGACCATGCGGGTCCGCGTTGGTTCTGGCAGTGGATATTCCATACCGCTGGGGGTGATGGAATTGATCCGGGTCATCCAATCATGCTTGTGGAGTTGGATGATCAGATCATATCCGGACTGATACGGTCAGTCCGGATGCTCAATCGGGCTAGTATAACACACCGAGAGGGGCTCAATCGGGCTAGTATAACATACCGAGAGTCAGCCTGTACGGGTATTTCGTACATGGTTTCACTATAATGCTTGGAGGTTCGTGTTGCTCTGTAAGAGCAACACTCAGTCGTCATGCCGCACTGATAATGAGTACAGAAATACAAGGTCGATCGCGCATTAATTAATAATGCTAGAAATTCACAAGGTATATGGGATTTTTGCTACATGCTCCAACCTGGATGAATTTCGTGTATTCACAGAATGGGATTGTTGCCACATGCTCAATTCTAGGTGAATTAAGTGAGGGAGTATCCAACACTTATTGATGGCCTTATCTTTTACAAGATGTCAGCGCATAATTTTCTGGTTTTTATAATTTTAACCTTAAATGAAAATCCACCATCAACAAGATCGTGAAACGGTTCACGGATCATAAAATATGAATCTTCGCATGCGTTCCTGAAGCCAGGTAAGAAACATGCAGTATCATGATTTTACGATTTTAGCCCTTGTTGAAAATCCACCATCAACAGTTGGTTTAATCATTTATTGAAATAGTGCTCGTCTGAGCATTAGGAAATAAAACCTAATTATGGAGAGATGAGGAACCGACCAAGGGGTATGAAACCGGCCCTTGGTGGTTGTGGGACCAGCTGGTGGTCGATTGAACAAGTTCCAAGTTGGTTGGAAAGAGTTTGAACCCAATATGAACATTAGGTCAAAATTGTTAAAGTATATGGGACCGGATCCTTGCAAGCCTAAGAGCCGACCTTGGTCGGTCAAGGTGGCATGCCCGTGTCACCATATTGTCCGTGTCTCAATTCTGAGAATTTTGATATTTTCTGACGCGCGTTCGAGTAATATTTTGGATTTTCAGAAGAGTTTGATCTTGACTGAAACTCTCAATTTTGCTCGAATGAGCAAGTAGGACTTTGCTCGTGCGGTCAATATTTTAGCAAATATTAAAATAGTAATATTTTAATATTTGTCGTGAGTAGCCTAGTCGGTCATGTGACCATTTGACTTTTTGGCTTTTGACAGTTTGAGCAATATTTGAGAAAATATGGAAAAACCAGGGTTTTTGCTCAGGCGGAGGAGTTTCATGAGATGAAGGAAATAATAATAATAACAAAATAAGGGATCATAAGGTATGGGACCGGCCACGACTAGGGTATGGTCGGCCGTCTAGTAGGCCCAGTCCCATGACACCTTTTTATATTTTAAATTATTTTTCATCGTGTGAAGAAAATATGGAGAAACTGAGAGTTTTGCTCAAACGAGGGAGTTTGCTCAAATGAATGAGTTTTCATGAGATTAGGAAAAATAATAAAATAAGGTCAAATAAAAGGAAGAGGCATGGGATCGGCCGATTGGTGGTCCCGATCCCCTTGGATGCCTCTTTATTATTTTATGAATATTATTTTTCTTCCATATTTTGCATAGGTTTCCTCGTTTGTCCATATTTTTGAGTGTTCGTTCGTGCACTCGGGTGCTCGTTCGTGCATTATTTCTAAGTACACTCACATCGGGGCTTACTCGGTGGTAGCCTAGATGCCCGATCAGTGAATATTTATTACTAATTCATGGAATTCAGCTGAGAATCAGTCATGAAATGGAGTAATAAAATGAATTGAGTATCTATTACTAATCCATGGAATTCAGCTGAGAATCAGCCATGAAACAGAGTAATGAGATATAATGATTATCATTACTAATCCATGGAATCCAGCTGAGGATCATCCATCGAACGGAGTAATGAGATATAATTATTATCTATTACTAATCCATGGAATCCAGCTGAGGATCAACCGTGGAATGGAGTAATGAGATAAATAGATTATTTTCTAAGAGTTCAGTTGATGAATGACACGCTAGAATTAATCTATGAATTTCTCTACAATAGCATGTGATATGTATAGGAGCGAGTTTATTCGAGAATCGAGGTATGAGATGATGGAAGCATCATACTCGTTTTGAATATTGGTCGTGTATAACCAGGGAACAACAAACAGTGTGACGTCCTGAAGACGTTAGCGCTCTATACTAGCATGTAATATGTCTAGAAGCCGTCCAATCATTTTGATTCTATATAGAGGTGTTGATGAAATATGTGAAGTGTCGAAAAGCTCAGCTGAGAGGCTTTACGAGTAACACATTCATCATAGCTCTGAGAGGATGTTCGCTCAGTCAGAGATCGTGAAATGGTTCACGAATCATAAAATATGAGTTTCACATACATTTCTGAAGCTATGTCAGAAACATGTAGTATCATGATTTTATGATTTCATCCTTTGTCGAAAATACACCATCAACATTAAGTCCCATGCTTAGTGAGAGACATTCATGTTCTGCAGTAAGCACTAGATGGTGATTTTCCAGTAGACGATATAAGTTAAACTTAGTCGTAAAAGGCATTTCCAGAATCCCCGATTTGCTTCAATGATGTCATGTACAAGCAAATTCCTAGATAAGGACTCTGGTGGTGTGATAGAATGTCATCCCGTGAGTACGGAGAGATGAGGCACCGATTATTCGGGCTGCCCAATTTTGGTCGGTTTAACGTTTACGGGCCCGGGCCCAAAAAAGAAAATCCTTATTTTAGGAACAGATGTTCGTTCATTCATTAGTTTAAGAAACAAACAATAATCCATAGCATAAGAGAGATTTTTTTTTTAATAGACCTGCGCCTAATGATGAAAATTTTGTCTATGAGCTTTCACGAAAACCAAAATTTTATTTTTTAAATATGTGAGATTTCACAAAATGGAATAAACTCTCGTTTCAAAGGTGGATGCTCGTACGAGAGATTTTTTTTTTTTTTTTTTTTTTTTGCTAAAATCAAATTTTGATTTCGAATAATCATTGAAAATAGACCATTATTTATGATGAAATAATGTCTTTATGTGCACGTTTGTCCAAATTTTGAAAAACTAGTGGATGTTTACACAGTAAAATTTACGTGAGTTGTTCACGGTTTCATGAAAATCAAATTTTGATTTTTGAATAATGAACTTTGCTCGTCTTTACAAATTTGAAGAAACGAGCAAGTTATTGAAGCTTTTGCGGTATAATCACTATTGTTAGTGAAATTGTAAACATGTATAGATGTAGTAATTGAACATTTTTTTATTTCTGTAGGGATAGATGTTGCCTTGATTATTTCAGTATTTTTTGCTTCATGAATATCAGAAACCTTGCTTGTCTCTTTGCCTCCGATTGAATGGAGTGGATGAACGTCATATGCATGAAGGATCACGATTCTTCTTCAGCAAATTTTAGCTTGTTCATCCAATTGATGTGAATTTTGGACATGTTGTAGTGGACCTCCATATTGAGAGAATGATATGTCCTTCGATTCTTCATTAATTACTCCAAGTTGTCGCTTTGCGCAGGACAATGCAAAATTTCATCAGATGAGCTTGTTGCAAAAACACCCATCTGCTTACGTCTTCGAAACTTATGGAGCCGTCATGGAGTGATGTGCAGTATCACGGTGGTAGACTGTCAGTCCCCAGTATTAGTGGGGATCTAGGGGGATGTCGCTTGACTGTGAGTGTTATGAATACCGTCTAGAAATTTCTGCTTGTACGTCATCTGCTCTGGAAGTTGTTGAAACTTCATACGATGTCGGAATTCAATGCTTGGCCCCAACTTTCGAAGCTAAGAGACTGAGGAATCATATGAAAAAATAATCCTTCTGTTTGGAGATGTCTAGAGCAGTTAATGACGTATGCACATTCATAACTTATAATCTCGTGCAAATTTTCAGATTGCATAAACTTGAGTGTGGAAGCCATATCTTTCTGTTTGTATGTACGATTGATGTGCCCTTTTGGTATGTTGTAGAATAGATATATACGAACATCTTTTGTTGAGGAAGCATTGTCTCATTCCTCACCCATTGGTACGTTTTTGTAAACCCATGGCTTGAAGTGTGTTTATCTCATTTGTAGAGGTGATGAGAACATCTTGTAGAAGACTTTGGCTTGTGCCCTTCCGTCGTGCCAGCTTTGGGAAGACTTTCATGTTAACATGTTTTCATGTCTACATATCTTGGTATGAATCATTAGTGCTTGGAGAAGTACTATCTATCGAGTAACACTTCAGAGAATGGATAGTTGATGAAGCCGGTTATGAGGATGTTGCTCCTGCGACTGTTTGAAAAAGCGTGGGTCTAACAACCACACCCAATATTTCTCTTAGCAATTTGTATGGACAAACTCCAATATACTTTCTAGAGAATCAACTAGACAGTCATACTCAATCTAGATAAAAAGTATATCAAAGAGTTTATATCTCAATCTCTCGATTTGACGTTTACTCAAGCAAATAGAAATCTGCGAGTCTTTATCAAAGAGAGATAACTTGGATGGTACCAAAGACCAATATCCAAGTGTCAATCAATTTAAATCAAAAACCTAAAAGGTCGGATATTCTAATTGATTGAACAACGCACAACCTGTGATATTTCAATTATATAAACAAATATAATGCGGGATAGAAATAACACAGACACCAGAATTTTGTTAACGAAGTAACCGCAAATGCAGAAAAATCCCGGGACCTAGTCCAGATTGAACACACACTATATTAAGCCGCTACAGACTCTAGCCTACTCCAAATTAACTTCGGTCTGGATTGTAGTTGAACCCAAATCAATCTCACACTGATCCAAGGTACAGTTATGCTCCTACGCCTCTGATCCCAGCAGGATGTTACGTACTTGATTCCCTTAGCTGATCTCACCCACAACTAAGAGTTGCTACGACCCAAAGTCGAAGACTTTAATAAACAAATTTGTATCACACATAAAAGTCTATAAAATAGATAAATCCGTCTCCCACAAATAAACCTGTGAGTTTTGTTCCGTCTTTTGATAAATCAAGGTGAACTGGAACCAATCAATAACCCGGACTTATATTCCCGAAGAACAGCCTAGTATTATTGATCACCTCACAATAATCTTAATCGACGCGGCGAAAAAAGATATTGCGGAATCACAAACAATGAGACGAAGTGTTTGTGATTTCTTTTCTATCTTGCCTATCGGAGATATAAATCTTAAGCCAATTATTACAATTTTTCTCGTACGATAGAAATAGCAAGATCAGATCACACAACTACAAGAAAAGTAGTATCGGTCTGGCTTCACAATCCCAATGAAGTCTTTAAGTCGTTAACCTGGTTTTAGAAGAAGAAAACCAAAGGTTAAAGGAGAATCGACTCTAACTTAGCAAACTATATCACACTTAAAGTTTGGGGATTAGGTTTCCCAGTTGCTAGAGTTCTCCCTTATATAGTCTTTCAAATCAGGGTTTGCAATCAATGTTAGCTTGGTAACAAAGCATTCAATATTCACCGTTAGATGAAAACCTGATTAGATTCAAGCTAATATTTCTCAACTGTTGGATCGAAAACTTAGCTTGTTACACACAAATGAAATGTTCAATTTTGGGTTTATGAACCGTACCCAAACATTAACATTTGTTAGTTCAACAATAGTCAACCAAATGGTTAGACATATGATCACTCTCATATCAACCATACTCTTCTTCACCATAACTAGTTCAATGACTCAAATGAACTAGTTAGAGAGTTGTTCAATTGCTTAGATCTTATGTAAATACACAAGATACAATCGAAGCAAAAACGGTTTGATTCACTCGAATCAGTTCATGAACTTTATAGCCACGGTTTGCAAAAGCATTCCTTAGTTTATATAAACATGAGTTCAAGAACAACCAGTTTTAGATATAACCTACTCAAGTTCGCGTACTTAAGCTCATGGAAGGAGTACACAAACTCCAACAGAAATTCTCGGGTGATAACTTCCGCCAGTTCGCGGACTGAGTTCGCGGACTTGGCTTGCGCCACTTCCATTTCTCTTGATCAACAAAGTTAGCAAACTTTGGTTCAAGGAATAAGAACTTATACATATTTGTGTTTCCACAACAATGCTTATATCCTACCAATGGTTATGTAATCTAAACTCTCATTTCAATCATTGAAACAATCTCATAGAACGTTATATAGCCGTTATTCACAGATCATTTTTCGTCAGAGCAATTTCCAAAGTGATTGAAACATAACATGACTTTCGTCACTAGGTAAAGATGAATTCGGTTAAAGCGAAAGCTTACCAACACATATTTCGAGAAATAGATAGGCGAGTTAAACTCGGCTCGAAATAGCAAATGTGTATAATGAAAGTCTATACGTCTAAACGACTTTTGTCTCAAGAGTAGGAGATAGAGTAAATAGACTTTTGAGTGACAGATAAGTTCAAGTCTCCACATACCTTTTAGTCGATGAAGTTCCACCGGTTCCTCAAATAGTCCTTCATCTTGTATGATGATTGCCATGGATTTGTTGAGCTCAACTACACTTTCTATCCTATTTTAGCTATATAGGCTAGAATCAAGACATATCGTTTTGATCACTAACATTGACAAACATGCTTGAGATAGCAACACATGCGAGTTCGACCGAGCAATGCTCTAACAATCTCCCCCTTTGTCAATTTTAATGGCAAAACTATTAATACATATGGAATACAAAAAATAAATAAATTAACTTTTGTAGCTCCTATTCCATACGTCTAATCTTCAACATTACTCGAAATCTTCGTCACTTCCAAGTACTCCAATGATCCCAAAGGTTGTAAGTTTAGCATCATCGTTTTTGAAAATCCGTAGCTATAACAATAAGAAAACAAGAGTTCTTAATCATTGTTATACAGTGTCATAGTATCATTACACAGCGTCAAAGTTCAATTGTATCACAACTTCAACAACAATACTATGGTGATATGTATCACTCACCCTTGGTCAATACTCCATCTCACATGGAAACCACTCCCCCTTACATAATGATCCGAAAACCATATGTATTTCTAGTGTGAACTACATATTAATTTTCCCCATTTTTGTCAATAAATTTGGCAAAGGTACAAGAACGGGATCCTAATGAAATTTCCGAAAGAGACATTTCATGACCAAAAGAAAGAAACATACATCATCTTATTTAGATGCAATCATAAAGCCAAAGCTAAATGCATTCATCAAGGAGTTTAAAGATACAAGATAACCCCTATAATATTCCACAGCCGCACTCCCCACAAAGATATGGCAATTAAGCGCAAGTTCAAAAAGAACTCTCCCCCATAATATGTCATTCCCGAAAGAACAACAAGAGCGACCTTAATTTCAAAGGAAAAGAAGGATTTCTTTGGACATAACAAATCACATACAATTATGAATTTGAATCAAAATACTCAATTAAATTAACCACAAGAGAACCCATGATTTATTTAATCGAAATACACAACCAAACTAATCACAAAAGGTAATCAATTTAATTGGCCATACTCACATAAGAGAATCTATGGAGCAATGACTAAGTTAATCATGAAAATAACCAACCCAATCAAAAGTGCTCAAACATAAGAAAACTTATGGAGTCATAACTAAATAACCAAACAAGATGATTAATTTAGTCCAATATGCTCGACATAAAGTACCTTATGGAACAACAACAAAGTTAACCATGAAAATAATCAACTTTGATTGTTTTAGTGCTCAACATAAGACACATTACGGAGCCTCACAGTAATACACAAAAAATATGGATCAAGGAAGATCAATTACTTCGGAATACACAAGGATTCATTCTATTTTCCATCACAATTTGCACTATGACATACAATAGACATAATCCTTGAAAACAAAATATTTTAACCTATCTTCCATCAATAATTGACAATATAGGCTTAACTTTTGTATCTGTCAAAAGTCCATTCATTCCTTTATCAATATAACAATATCGATTTACGAAAGAATTTACTTTTGACAAGATATGGGACAATTATAGTTCACGGACGCAAACAAACACATCCCATAAACAAACTGCAATATATAAAAAAGATTTATACTGCAAAAATCATCTTCCAAAAAGTTTTAGAATTGAAACAAATAAATCTAAAAACATGAAGATGAGAACGTTGTACATAGCTATGTGTAATCACAATAATGGCTATTCCAAACTCTAGTTATTCTTCTAACAAAAACAGAAAAATAGAAGATTTACTAGACAAAAAAAAAACAAATCAAAAATAGACTTATATGCCGATGCCGAACACAAACTGAAGTCATATGGACGGTTCTGGATTCTCATGAGTCTTGAGATCGTTGAACTTGTGATCGACAACATCTACTGCATCTTTAGAAAAGTGTTTATGGGTGAAAACTACTCCTGCAGAATTTGGTAATTAGGGGTGTGGATGAGGAATGAATTTAAACCTTTAAACAAATGCACTGCGCGGTGAGTGCTTGTAGATTCGAGAGATCAATCTGTGCAAGTCCGGCCTAAACCAAGAAATGGCCGTTCCAGACTTGTTTCGGTCACAAAGTGAAGGAGATGGGGTTGATCTTAGGGAGGGAAAAGAAGAAGGTGTTGAGATTGTGAAGGTGTTGGCTTGCTTATGACTTGTAACAGAAAGGTGAACAGGCTTGTGATTGATGCAAGCAAGTTCTGGGTGTTTGAATACGTTTTTTGTTTTAACACTTGGTTTTTTCTGTCTCGTCTGAACTTGTGTTGTTTGAAATAGGGCGGAGAACCTATTTATACAAGTCATTGAGCCTCATTCACGTCTCTCGTGGGAAGTGGAGGAAGTGGAGTGATGGAGTAGTGGAGTTGTGCGTCGGTACCACACGACCGGTCTTGCCCACTTCTCCTGTTCATCTCTAACCGTCCATGACTTCCCGACACGTTCTTGTGATGGCGCGTTGCACGCCGCACGCCGTAAACCGCCGCAGACCAATACCCCGATATGTATCCCCCGCCTTGTGACATGATTGATGTCCGGAATGTGTGGATCGTGGAAAGATAGCATGTAATCTTTGAATTGAATAATTTGTGTTATTCAGGAAGTCGATACTTATGAAGTATCGTGTGTATTTTATGCAGTGCGCATTACGGTGTGGTAAAGTGATGGGTAATGACTCCTCACTAACCAAATAACTCGACCGGGGTTGTATAACCAAGTCGGTGAAGTTGGACGGATGAGATGATCTTTGAGACACTCATCTGCGGCCGTTAATGAATATTAGGGTTTTTGAAGAGGAGCGCAAGCATGACTCTTCGACTTGGTCGAAACCAAGTATGGGAAGAATTTTGGAGAGGACCGACCGGACGTGTATGTAGATGGCATGCTTTGGTGTACACATCCATGTCTCACCGTCCCATGAAGGTGCGATCTAGGCCACTCAATTTGACCGGCAAAGAGGAGTGGTTGAGATCGGTTTGCGGCAGAAATCCTTGCCGCAAAGGAGTTGGAGATCGCATGACATTCTTGCACGCGTTTCAAGACGACCCATCTTGGTCGGTCTTGGTCGATCATACCAAAGGTGTAGGTGGTAGGCTGGTGTTCACACCTATACCCGACTATCCCATGAAAACGTGATCTAAGCCACTCAAATCATCTGGTGAAGTTGAGCGGTCGAGATCGATTCGTGGTTTGGGAGGCGCGGCCATGCTAGTTTGGACGCACGTTTTGGATTGACCAGGCGTGATATGCCTTGGCCAAACACATGAGGGGGTAGATGGGCTCACGGTGGTCATTCTGGTATGACCGACCCTTGTTTAATCTAATCTGTGACCCTCCATTTGTGCCGGAGAAGATGGACGTGCGTGATGACTTGAAACCCTAATTTTGGCTTTCAAGCCGTGCGTCATCTCTTGTTTGGGTGATGATTTTGTCACGGCCAAACATTGTTGGTCTTGACCGATTGGTCAAGTGTGTAGGCGGTCCCACGGTGATCGTGTTGACATGCTCGGGCCCTTTAAGTCTACATCTACACCCTCCATCTATACCGCGAAGATGGATGGTTGAGACTGTTTTGCGACACATGTAATATGCCGCAAACCCTAATTTAGGGTTTTCCGTCTATAATGCTTGGTATGAACGGTTTCTTGGCGGGGATAGGCCAATGACCGACCATGCGGGGTCGGCCGTGGGTATTCCATACCGCTTGGGGGTGATGGAATTGATGCGGGGTCATCCAATCATGCTTATGGAGTTGGATGACTGCGATCGAGATCATATCCGGACCGATACGGTCAGTCCGGATGCTCAATCGGGCTAGTATAACACACCGAGAGGGGCTCAATCGGGCTAGTATAACACACCGAGAGGGGCTCGGGCTAGTATAACACACCGAGAATCGGCACTGTGACGGGTATTTCGTACATGGTTTCATTATAGTGCTTGGAGGTTCGTGTTATTCTCAAGAAGTAACACTCGGTCGTCATGCCACACCGATAATGAGTACTTGGAAATACAAGGCCGATATGAAATTCACGGGAAGGGATTGTTGCCACATGCTCCAACCTGGAGGAATTTCATGTATTCACGCATGGGATTGTTGCTACATGCTCCATTCTTGGTGAATTAAGTGAGGGAGTATCCAACACTTATAAATGGCTTTATCTTTTACAAGATGTCAGCGCATGATTTTTTATGGTTTTTTACAAATTTAACCTTAAATGAAAATCCACCATCAACATTAAGTCCCCTGCCTAGCACATAATGGTTACACTATTGTGTGGTAGGCATGAGATGGTGACATACATATGTAAGAAAGACAGGATAAAAGGAGTTTACCCGAAAGAGTGTTGGCCAACCGCTAATTTCCCACGCCGTCACGCTTGTATGGAATCCCTTGGTGGGGCCAGTTTCTTTCTTTGGGTATTTGAATCAAAAGAGGAATCCTTCTTCTATTGGGATTCTTCTAATTTTTGTCTATAAAAGAGACCAAGCTCCCTTTCTTTTTCTCATGAAAATTTTCTCTTGTTGTTGAGCAGCTCCCGTTCGGGTCTTCACTGCCGTCACCAACCGCCGCCACTCGCCGGAGCTTGCTGCCGTCACCGTTGCCGGAGTTGCCGCCGTCCAAGGTAAGTTTCGCACTTTTTTTTTTTTTTTTTGCTAGCTTGCTAGGTAAACACCTTTGTTAAGATGTGTATATGCTTAGTCCCTCCACCATCACATGCAAAACCTAGCTTTTAGGTTGTATCTTGAAAAGGAAAAACCTTGGCTTGAAATCTCGCCTACACGATTCCCATGAATATCATGATGCGTGAGAATGAACGTGGGCCCGCCGTGTATGCCGGAACGAGGGTCTTACTCATATATGCTTGACTGAGATTTACACCGAACTTGAAACTTGTACCAGACTGAAACTTGCACCTGACTTGAAATCAATACCAGACTGAAACTTGTACCGGACTGAAACTTGTACCTGACTTGAAATCAATACCAGACTGAAACTTGTACCGGACTGAAACTTGTACCTGACTTGAAATCAATACCAGACTGAAACTTGTGCCTGACTTAAGCCAGTGTTTGGGCCGGTTTTGTGTGCTCCGACGTGAGTTATGTCTTGCCGTGTGACTACATCTCTCATGTGCTTTTCATACAAGTTCTAACTCCTGCCTTTTATTTCATTATGGAAGAAAAGAATCCCTGTTGAGATGTCTTCTGGAGATAATGCTGGTACCAAGTCAGAAAGTGTTGGCAGCTTCAAGGATATGCCGAACATTGATGGTGAGTTGTTCACCGCGCCCTTCCAACTATATGAAAATATCCGTTCCACAGGATAGCCCTCCTCCTATCGACTTCAGGGTTTTTTATGCTCCGCTGGGTCCTCATGAAGGATGGATGAGACGTATGTTGAGCAATGAGTACATCAAAGATAACTTGACCCGGAGCGCAGATTGTTGATGTAGCTTGAGTGTTGAAACGACTTGAGAGGATGTTAAAGTGGCTTACGGTGCGAACGTTGAGGTGGATCCCGGAGAGAGCATTGAGGCGGCTCTTGAATAGACCATTGAAGCGGCTTCGCTGGAGGGAGCGTTGAAGTGGCTTCCTCTTGATTCGATTTACTCTTGCGAATTCCATGATTCTTGACTGACCATCTTTCTCGTGTTGAAGAAGTCCTTGGTGACGGTGAAGGAACTCCATGTTGAGCCTCGGTCCCCAAGTGTGGTTTACATGGTTTGTTCGTAGTGGTTGTTGTCGAGCCAGGTATGGAATATCTTGGACGTTGTTTCATCATTGTGGGAGTCATGCATGTGGTACTGGAGTTGGATTTGATGGACGCGCAGGATGTTGTATCTTGGTGGTTTTCCTCTTGCTGCTTCAAGGAACTGCTTGCGAAAGGTCAAGGTTATATCGCTTTGTTGGTGAGATATATGCCCTCGGATCTTGTTCGGCCACTGTCTGATAGGGTAACTCGCCCGGATCTTGCTCGATATGACGGTTGGACATCGTTATCTTCTTGAGGCTGCTCCCTTGAGGTATCGGCTCCAGTGGAAGATTACCGTCATAGAGCGTTGATACGTTGCACCGGTATTCCTTAAACCAAATGGCAGTATGGTATAATAAAAATTTCCGAGAGGAGTTCGAAAAGATATCTTACTTGCATCATGCTCGTACATTCTTATCTGGTTGTAGCCGCTGCATCCATCCATGGAGGAGAACATGCTGTGTCCGCTGTTTGCATCTACTAACATGTCGATGTCAGGTAGAGGAGGATTGTTTTTTTGGAGCAGCACCTGTTCAAGTTTCTGAAGTCTATGCAGCACCTGATCTATCCATTTTCCTCGTGTCTAAATGCAATCTGTTTAACCGACACGGATCCGGGTATGACATGTAGATGATGGATGACCAATTTTCATCTAAATCCGGCATTTCTTCATATCTCCAAGCGAACATGTCCTGATACTCTTTGAGAAGTTCCACGGGCTTCGCGCGTTTATCCGTACACAAGGTTGAGCTGATGGAGATAGGCCTAGGAGATTCCTCAACGATTTCAATTTCATCAGTTGTGGAGTTGGTGCCATCTTGCAGCTGTTGTGGAGCATCTAGCACTTGCTCTTGTGGTTCGTTCTTTGTTGTAGTATTCCATTAGGTGGAGACGGGTAAAAGTCTCCCTGCCGATAATGGCGATCTTGGGTATACCGTTTTCCTTTACGGTCACGACTCGCCATAAAAGTTCGTTCCCTCCTCGTGTGAACGTGGGTTGTGGCTTCACAGTATGGAGAAGAATGCTTCGTCAGCAAAGATGCATCGTGGGTAATAGCCCTCAATGATGTCTTCTTCCTGAATTGACGCCCACATGGGGAGTGGGATGTAGCGAACTTGTCTGATTCTTTCCACGGAGCTTCTCCCGTATGTGCTGGTTTGGTTTCCCTCGAAGTCCGTCATTGTGGTAGGCTTCCGTACGACCTTGCTTGGGAGAACCTTGGATGTCCTGAGAATCTTGAGAGTAATGAAGACGATCCTATGTAGATAAGGGTCGTCTTGAACTCTGAATCCTTGATGCGTGCGGTGACATGTAGGACACGGTCGTGACCTTCCTCTGGTTGATTGCAACAAAACGTCTCCGCGCGCTGATTCTTCGAGAGGTGTGAAATTTCGCATAAACTTTCCACTAGAGAAACCGCTTCCCGATCCACCGGCCTCGGCTCATAGTGAAACCGTTGACTTGAGGAGGATCGTTGTGAGGATCGATCCCAGTGTAGAAGTCTCCATGACAGACCGCTCATATCGATGTCGCTTCTTTGATCGGGTCCATGTAGGTCCGTGCCGTTGAAGTACCTTCTCCTAAGTGCGTTGAATGCATTTCTTGTTGGCTCCGGGGGCTGTTGCTGGTCATGTGGAAATCGATCGATTAATGTCTTAAGAAAAGTGAGTACCTCTTTACGAGTTGCGTCCATATCCGTTTGAGTCTTAGCAAGAACTTCCTGCTTCTCCATCAAGTCTGCAATGGTAATGGGGGATGGTCCTCCTCCCGTCCCTCCTCCTCCTCGTCCTGATAAAGGAGTGGAAGTTGTTGCTCTGGTGACTACCGGAGGTGTTACACTTGATGAGATGTCAGGATTTGCGGCTGCTCTGGCTCTGGTGATGGGAGGTGTTGTAATATCACCGCTGAGTGATCGAATTGAACGTTCCCATCCTCTGTACTCACGTGTTCCTTGATTGATCTCTCCTTCCTCAAGCATTTCTTCACTTAGTTGAAAGGTCGATGCGGATTGAATAGTCTTAGAGCTTCGACAAGGGTCTTGAGATATAAATCTTCCAAAGGGGATCCGTAAGCTGCGTGGCTCCATTTCTTTATCCAAGAGACTTTGTGGTACCCCGTACAAGTCTTTTCCTCTCGTGGAGTTGCCTCGAGTCTTCGTCGGCTGGACCATGTTGTTCGTCTTTCCTGAGTCTCCAGCGGTTGCGCGCTCTTTTTTCCTCTCCGCCGGTAAAGGTGTGACTCCTGACTAAGGATTTAGCATTTCTTGCACTGCTTGAGTAGATGCATGCCGACCCTTCTTGTCATTGTGCTGCTATATCATTCAAAAGGCGGAATGTCTTGCTCTGTCTTCTAGTGATACCGGCTTGATTTGCCAAGACATCCTCCAGCATTCTAGCTACACTCCCCATGGTATCTGAACCGCCTGTGGTTTCCTGATGAGGATGCATCGTGAGCCGAAACCGAAAAATTGAGAATCCAATTTTTTGCAACCGATAGATCAACCTCCCACTGTGGTCGCCAATTGTTTATGGGTGAAAACTACTCCTGCAGAATTTGGTAATTAGGGGTGTGGATGAGGAATGAATTTAAACCTTTAAACAAATGCACTTTAACGCGGTGAGTGCTTGTAGATTCGAGAGATCAATCAGGCAAGTCCGGCCTAAACCAAGAAATGGCCGTTCCAGGACTTGTTTCCTTCACAAAGTGAAGGAGATGGGGTTGATCTTAGGGAGGGAAGCGAAGAAGGTGTTGAGATTGTGAAGGTGTTGGCTTGCTTATGACTTGTAACAGAAAGGTGAACAGGCTTGTGATTGATGTAAGCAAGTTAAGGTGTTTGAATACGTTTTTGTATTAACACTTGGTTTTTTCTGTCTCGTCTGAACTTGTGTTGTTTGAAATAGGGCGGAGAACCTATTTATACAAGTCATTGAGCCTCATTCACGTCTCTCGTGGGAAGTGGAGGAAGTGGAGTGATGGAGTAGTGGAGTTGTGCGTCGGTACCACACGACCGGTCTTGCCCACTTCTCCCGTTCATCTCTAACCGTCCATGACTTCCCGACACGTTCTTGTGATGGCGCGTTGCACGCCGCACGCCGTAAACCGCCAGAGACCAATACCCCATATGTATCCCCCGCTTTGTGACATGATTGATGTCCGGAATGTGTGGATCGTGGAAAGATAGCATGTAATCTTGAATTGAATAACCGTGTGTTATTCGGAAGTCGATACTTGTGAAGTATCGTGTGTATTTTATGCGTGCTTTGCATTACGGTGTGGTAAAGTGATGGGTAATGACTCCTCACTAACCGAATAACTCCCGACCGGGGTTGTATAACCAAGTCGGTGAAGTTGTACGGATGAGATGATCTTTGAGACACTCATCTCTGCGACCGTTAATGAATATTAGGGTTTTTGAAGAGGAGCGCAAGCATGACTCTTCAGCTTGGTCGAAACCAAGTATGGGAAGAATTTTGGAGAGGACCGACCGGACGTGTATGTAGATGGCATGCTGGTGTACACGTCCATGTCTCACCGTCCCATGAAGGTGCGATCTAGGCCACTCAATTTGACCGGCAAAGAGGAGTGGTTGAGATCGGTTTGCGGCAGAAATCCTTGCCGCAAAGGAGTTGGAGATCGCATGACATTCCACACGCGTTTCAAGACGACCCATCTTGGTCGGTCTTGGTCGATCATACCAAAGTGTGTAGGTGGTAGGCTGGTGTTCACACCTATACCTGACTATCCCATGAAAACGTGATCTAAGCCACTCAAATCATCCGGTGAAGTTGAGCGGTCGAGATCAGTTCGTGGTTTGGGAGGCGCGGCCATGCTAGTTTGGACGCACATTTTGGATTGACCAGGCGTGATATGCCTTGGCCGAACACATGAGGGGGTAGATGGGCTCACGGTGGTCATTCTGGTATGATCGGCCCTTGTTTAATCTAATCTGTGACCCTCCATTTGTGCCGGAGAAGATGGACGTGCGTGATGACTTGAAACCCTAATTTTGGCTTTCAAGCCGTGCGTCATCTCTTGTTTGGGTGATGATTTTGTCACGGCCAAACATTGTTGGTCTTGACCGATTGGTCAAGTGTGTAGGCGGTCCCACGGTGATCGTGTTGACATGCTCTGGGCCCTTTAAGTCTACATCTATACCCTCCATCTATACCTACGAAGATGGATGGTTGAGACTGTTTTGCGACACATGTAATATGCCGCAAACCCTAATTTAGGGTTTTCCGTCCATAATGCTTGGTATGAACGGTTTCTTGGCATGCTAGGCCAATGACCGACCATGCGGGGTCGGCCGTGGGTATTCCATACCTGCTTGGGGGTGATGGAATTGATCTGGGGTCATCCAATCATGCTTATGGAGTTGGATGACTGCGATCAGATCAGATCCGGACCGATACGGTCACTCCGGATGCTCAATCGGGCTAGTATACCACACCGAGAGGGGCTCAATCGGGCTAGTATAACACACCGAGAGGGGCTCGGGCTAGTATAACACACCGAGAATCGGCTGTATGGGTATTTCGTACATGGTTTCATTATAGTGCTTGGAGGTTCGTGTTATTACGAAGAGTAACACTCGGTCGTCATGCCACACCGATAATGAGTACGGAAATACAAGGCTGATATGAAATTCACATGAAGGGATTGTTGCCACATGCTCCAACCTGGAGGAATTTCATGTATTCACAGAATGGGATTGTTGCTACATGCTCCATTCTTGGTGAATTAAGTGAGGGAGTATCCAACACTTATAAATGGCTTTATCTTTTACAAGATGTCAGCGCATGATTTTTTATGGTTTTTTACAAATTTAACCTTAAACGAAAATCCACCATCAACAAAAAGATATCTTCATTGAAAAGATCCTTAATTTTTGCTTTCATGAGACCAAGGTCAGATGTAACCTTTTCCAACTCAGTTCTTAACACATCAAGCCTTTTCAAGGTATCAACAGGCTGCAGTTTTTCTTCCTTGTATATTTAAGAAATTCATGAACCACTTCAGCAGAGATCATCTCATCTTTCTCAATATCCTCATGTGTATATGTAAAGTAACATGAGGCATTGGGATGATCATCGTTAACAAGAGTTCTTTTCTTCCTCCCTTTGGACTCAAAACCAATACCTTTAGCAAGAAATCCTCTAGCAAAACCACAAGTTCGTGAAGAGGAAGACATTCTTGACAAAACACACAAATCCAGAGTATCAAACGTGACTCAAGGGTTTGGTATTTAAAGGTTTCTTAGTGAAGAAGATTTTTAGGATTTTCAAATTTTTGACTCGTGATGATAACGTGTGTACACATACGAATACAACATGACCCACAAGGAATTAAAAAAAAAAAAAATTTATTTTGCTACATAAGACTTCGTAAATGCCTCAATAAATTTCTTTGAGTATCAGCGAAGAAATTTAGAGCATAAGTATAACAGACCTCCTAATTGAAATAAGAAGTGCATAAAGAACAGAAAAACAATAATGAATACTACAAATACCATTTTAGGCAATATTGTCTGCACACACTAGTTTAGCTATAAACGATAAGAAAATAGCTCAACTAAGCAGAACAAAAAGAATGCCATGGTATACCTGAATCTTACACATCTTGCTCAACAGGATTTTTATGAGCAAGTTCTTAATCCTTGTGATTAATTAGCACAAGTATGAGCTCTGAGCTCATTAAAAGAACTGTGTTTATGATCGAGTCTCTTTTTCCTTCTGAATCTAGAGAGAGATCTCTTTTTATGTGAAAAATTATCATAAAACTTACTGTCATCAAAATACGAGACATAGTTAGAGTTCTTACCGGAAAGAATTTTGACTTGAGGAGGAAGACAACTGTCGACGATTTCTTTATATTCTTCAATTATCTCCATCGCTTTATTTCTCACATCTTCAATTTTCCTTCTTTCTTAAGGATTTCATTCACATCAAGGGTAAAGTTGTTTCCAGAGGAATTAACTTGATCTTCTCTCAGGTGATTCTTGTTAACACTTCTATTCTGCTTTAGGACATTTTAGGAACTCATTTAACTGACTTTCCTGGAAACATACACAGGGTAAGTACGAAAACCAACTGGTTTAGACATACTAATATCGTTACACCTTTGAGAATCAAATCTAAGGTGTGTTGAAGTTGAAC